>CM053029.1:348334613-348402113 GCA_028564925.1 Lithobates sylvaticus
GAGGAAAAGCCGATCAACGGCTCTTCCTGTGTACATCGTGATCAGCCGTGATTGGACACGGCTGATCACGTGGTAAAGAGCCTCCGCCGGAGGCTCTTTACCGAGATCAGTGTAGCGGTGTGTCAGACTGACACACCGCTCCACCGATCGCCGCGATGCGCGCCCCCACGGGCGCGCGGCGGCTGTTATCCTGAAGGACGTCATATGACGCCCAGTCAGGATAACGAAGCCACTTCCCGGACGTCAATTTACTATTGACCGGGCGGGAAGTGGTTAATAATGCCTAAAGTGAAACAATAAAAATGTAATATTCTTTTAAATATCATGCCTGGGGGGTGTCCTTAGTATGCCTGTAAAGTAGGGCATCTTTCCCGTATTTAGAACAGTACCACAGCAAAATTACATTTCTAAAGGAAAAAATGTATTTTAAAACTGCTCGTGGCTGTAATGAATTGTCTGATTCCGGCAATATAGATAAAAATCATTGAAAAAAACGGCATGGGTTCCCCCCCCCCAGGCCATTACCAGGCCCTTCAGGTCTGTTATGGACTTTAAGGGGAACCTCGAGCCAAAATTAAAAGAAAAATGGCGTAGGAGTCCCCCCAAATCCATACCAGACCTTTATACGAGCATGCAACCTAGCAGGCCAGGAAAAGGGGGGATGAGAGAGCGCCATACAGAACCATACCAGGCCACATGCCCTTAACATGGGGAGGGTGTTTTGGGGCCCCCCCAAAACACCTTGTCCCCATGTTGATGGGGACAAGGGCCTCATCCCCACAACCCTTGCCCGGTGGTTGTGGGGACCCCCAGATCCCGCTCCCCCATGTGAATGGGTATTGGGTACATTGTACCCCTACACATTCACCAAAAAAAGTGTCAAAAATGGTAAACATGACAGTAGACAATTTGGGACAAGTCCTTTATTTACAAAAAAAAAGTGTCCCACGATGTCCATTCATCTTCGATCAAAGCGCCCAACGTACCAAAAGAAAACCCCGGAAAAACTCTGCCACTGACTGCAGGCTTTCTGCATTAACAACTGTTATATAGCTTAGGGCGGGGCCACTCAGTGACATAAACGGGTGACATCGCCCCCTTCTGACATCATGTGACATCACGTAATTTCAGGATAACATTTTATTGGGAAATAATGAATGGCTCTATTGGTTCATTATTTGAAAGCATTATCCTACTTTTTACATATAACCTTTTAAAAAAAAACTTAGCACACCTGAAGCCCTGTACAGCGGTGCTTTTATTTAATAGTAGGTAATTGTGGCCAGCTCCCCAGAAGCCTGAAATTTAAGGGTGAACGTGTATGCTACGGTTGATCGGCTCCTATTAACAAAAGTCTGGTCCTGCTTCCTTTCAGACATTTGTATTGAGCACCAATCACAATGATTGGCCAAAAGTGAGCCATAGGAAGCATCATACCCTTACACTTTGAAAAGTTCTCTATGGGCGCTCAGTAGGATATCTAAGCTAAAGGTCAGAGACATGGAGGTGCCACTGTTATATGCCAGTGGCCTATTTGTGAGGTTTAAAGCGGTAGTAAAGCCGCTGAACTTTTTTTTTGGATTCTGCCAGCCCTTCAGCCGAGAATCCCCCGTGCGCATGCGCCGATGCAGTCAGCGGCGCATTGCATGGGGAATATCTCCTAAACCGTACAGGTTTGGGAGATATTTTTTTTACCTACAGGTAAGCCTTATTATAGGCTTACCTGTAGGTAAAAGTTCGATTTTTGACTTTACTTCCACTTTAATATTCTCCCACATGTATGCGACTGATAGGTGCAATGTGCATCTGACAGAGATAAACAAGTATAAATAAGTTATTATACAGTATAACCCTTAAGAAGCCCCTAAAAGCAAATCAAGCCCTTAATAAGTCAAGGTATTTTGATCAAGATGGGGTTTATGACTTTAGTAAGTTGAAGCTATATTAAATCCCTAAGTAACAGTTCCTCGTGTATATGTAATGATTTTGTGGAATCTTTTAGATTCTTTGCTGGAAGAAGATGGGTTAATTAAAGTAGCTCTTGGCATTTATTTTGTGTAGCTGTCTTTACATCCCTAAGGGCCTTTTCAATGAAATGCTGAGCCGAATTAAATGGACACTATCAGTGGATATTACATGAGCCATTCATTATGCAGTTATGCAGTTAGACAGTGTTCTCTATCTTAGAGGAGTGGTGCTTAAGAGAAGCTTGCTTCACATCTCAGCAAGACATATTAATATCAAAAATTCAATATATGTATAGAATGCATGGTTAAATGTTGAGGGAATGAAAATGCACTTTGTAGCTTTGAGGAGAGGTGAAAAAGGTGTATGACTGTCAGACATTTTGAATTACTGGGTCATTCTAGAATACATAAAAGCAGCAAGAACTATACCCTACAACTATTTTCTTCTTGTGCTGTTGGTAATAGATTGGAATTATATTTACTTGATATAAATTTAAATTTTGCTGACCATAAAACTCTAAATACACTCTATTTTCTTATTATTTTACAGTATACATAATTCCTTTAATACATTGTATTATGTAATATTTAATAATTGTTAAAGGTATTATGATTGTAATTGGGATTCAACGTTTTGCAAATGACCTGGTGTTTAACCTGATACACTCCTGGGCAGAGATGCAGATTTCTAACCTAGAACAAAAGACAGTGAGGTATCTGCATGTCCTCGGTGAGTCTTGGGCCTTAGTAATAATACTCCACTATCAAGAGTTTGCATGGTCAAAATTTGCAGTCCCAGTGAAATAATGTATAAATTTGTTAGGCTGTATTCTTTCTAGCAATAATGCACTCATGACATTTTAACTGTAGTAAGTAGGCCAATAATGGGGTCTTTGTTAGGTGTCAGCCCTCTCACTATAAAGGGTTGGTTTCCAGCAGCCATTTGTCAGTGTGTATTGGGGTAGTTTAGGGAGAGCAAACAGTCTTTGTAGTGAAAGTAAATTACTATATGGTGCTATAATGTGCTATTAGGCACTAAAATACTAGAGGTTGCGTCTGATGAGTTCCCCTTGCCCCATTTTTTTGTTTTGTCTTATTGTTTTTTTTTAATTTGTGTTTATATCATGTTTATCCATTTTTTTTATTTTCTGCTTGGATAAAATAATTGGGTTTAGCGTTTCACAGTAATGTACCAAAGCATATATTTATTCCACATATTGCTATAGTTGCCATCAAATTTAGACAATCCCTTTTATTAAAAATGTCAGGCAGTGCTAAAGTGAGAGGTTTTGCACACTAGGGTAGTAGGGGGTGAGCAAGTTCTGCAGGACAAAGCAGTGCATGTCTGCCTTTTCTATTACAGAGTGGCCTTGCTACTATACGGCCACAACACCATCAGGAGGTAGTTATCTCTTCTTCCACCTGCTCTTTTAATCCCATCATAGCCCCCCAAACTGGCAATTATTTGATCACATAATCACTAACTTGGTTCAAGAGAATGATCTTGGTCATGCGTAAGCATTCCTCATTTCAGTTATTGAGGATGCAGAAGATAGCACAGAGGGAGTGAACATCAGACAGGGAACAGCAAAGGCAGTAAAGTTTTGGCAGCTGGAGCTTACTGCCAAGTGGGTTCCAGAAATACAGAGGTGGTTGATGATGAGGTCACAGATAGTCCATGGGTGCCACCAAACAGAGAGAAATAAATTCTGAAGGAGACAGGCCCGGATTACTCCCTTTGCCACCCCAAGGCAAAGTCTTTCAATGCCAATTCCTCCACACTGCTGCTGCTAGTTTCACTTGACCCCACTCCACTCCACGCCACGGTCTGACTCCTCCTACCGAGGCCTCTGTTCCTCCGAGTCCGATCACGCTTGCTTGCAGGCAGCATAGCAAGGGGCGGGGCCAGAGCGTCAGTGGAGCTCAAAGGCCCTGCCCACCCACGGCCCACTCCTTGATCAAATAAAAAGCAGCACATGCTGGCTGTCTGATGACTGTCTGTGACAGACAGTGGAGATTTTCATCGCTGATTTTTGGGCAGCGCATGGGCTTAAGGGCTCTGCTTTGGGCCCCAAACAGTGAAAGGGCCCTGGGCAGCTGCCCTGTTTGCCCTGCGGTAAAGACGGCCCTGGCCGGGGGGTGGCCGCGAAAGCCGAGAAGTCGCCCCTGCACCACTGCCGCCCCGAGGCCTGGCCTCAGTGGCCTTGTGGGAAATCTGGACCTGGAAGGAACAGAACTGCTGTGAGGGAGGATGTTGTCTAAAGGCAGCGGCACATGCAGAGGGCTTGTGGGAGCAGTTGTCTTGCATCTGATGGCACTACCCCGCAGGTACAGGCCACTGCTATTCCCAGGGCCAGCGCAACTTCTTCCCCCTCGTTCCTCACTTTCAGCATCCCCCCAATATTCTTGTGCTGCATTCACCATAACATCTACAACCTCTTGCGACAGTGAGGGAAGGAAGACTCATAAATGGTTTTGAAGGCTTATATATGCCGCATCAAGCACGGAAGAGGTTCATAGGGAAATGCTGAGCAAAGACTTGAACCTCTGAAAAATTCTCCCACACCTACTCAGCAGTCCCCATCATCATACCCTGTAAGGCAGCTGTCTCTTCTGCAGTTGCAGGAGTTGAAGAAAAAAAAAGTCCCCAAATGAATAATGCCCAGCATATTAATGCGAGCTCATGGACTTAAGCCCCTTGAGTTTATGGCCTGTACTACACCACATTGGCAGGTTCCTAGCCAGTAGCCACAATTATTTTGCCCAGAAGGCCATCCCTGCTCTTCCCCAGCATGTAGAATTAATGTGTCTGTGTCACTGGACCATGCTGTCAGTGGCACGCAGGGCTGCTGTTAGAAATCATAGGACCCACTACCACCTACTTGGCAGGGCCCCCTTTTCCCCTCACAATGCCCCACCAATTATAAGCAGCTGAGGTATTTCCCACTCTGCAGCGGTACATATACAAGAGGCATGTATATGTGTGGCTGTGGGGTGGGGAATGCCTCAGCCGCTTATGTTAGTCAGTGTGACAGCCAAACAGTAACTGATGTGCTGTGATCATTGTTATGATAATGATGATCACAGCAAAGTGGGATGCTTTCTTTTAGGTCTTGTTTATACTTGTGTTTGGTGGACATTAAAAACATGTATTTTTTACCCCCAACCCCTCTACTTATGCTGCAAAGGCACTGCCACTATAGTACATATTATGGTGGTGGTGGTGGCGGGTGGGTTCTACACACACTCCTCTTGGCTGCCACCACTGCCATAATATGTACCTTAATATGTAATGATCTCAGCACACCAGTTGCTGTTTGGCTGTCTGTCACATGGCAAGGCTGCTTGCATTGACTTCTCACTTGCAGCACCAGTAGTGTGTGCTGTATGGTCATCTGTCTCTACCTTCCAAGACATGTTGCAATACATACTTTGTGCCATCTGCCTGTGCACTGCTATCGCTGTGCTGAGCTCTCCGCTCTGTCACCTCCCAACACCATGCTACAACCTCGACTTCCCCACTCCTCCGCACTTACTGAGGGGAGCAGTAAAATTCACTCTGCCAGGGGGGAAAGGCTGCCAGCCGGGACTTTAGTTGCACATCAAGGCACAGGCTTTATCTGCATGAGTGTTGAAAAGGAAAAAAATCATTCTCTGTCTACTTCTGTCTCCTTGGCCCCTCTGCTGGATAGATGGGGCCCAAGAAATATAATTTAAGTCTTCGCAGGGATTTGAGCCTGGCTCTGCAGATCATCTATGTAAAAATGCCTGCATGCTATAGATGGATCACAAAGCTGCATGGTCCCCCCTGTTGAGCTGATGGGGCCCTGGCCCGGTACCAGAGGGCTGGTTGTACTGTCTTATCAGTGGCCCTGGTGGCAGGGTACACATGACCACAGACACGTGGTCTGGTAAGCATAGACAGGGATGCTACATATCCTTTATGGTATATTGAGTGAATATTTTGGTAGCTGGAAAGGATGCAGAATGGGCCACACTGCTGCAGCTGGTGGTACCTTCATGTGTCTTGTCAGATGGTGGCAACACACTCATTTGTACTCCACCCCTCCCTCACTGGCCTTATCCTTTGACTTCTCAGAACCAGCAGCCCCCCAAGCACCCCAGAGCATATGCAACTTCCTAGGCTACAAGTAGCCACTCTTTGTTGCAATTCATATTCATAGGGATTAAGAGGATTTAACTGGACTAAAACTGCTGCCATCTCTCCAGGCCCAGGCTGAGAGTTGCCTGGTCCATCTTCAGTCACGCTCTGACCTGCTAACTGCACTTCACCTAAGAAAAATCACACATCTACCTTACCTGGCACTCCTTCTCAACATGGCAGTGTAGCTGTTCACTATGAAGTACCCTGATTTTCAGGAGGTCCTTTATCAGGCCAGATGGAATGTGGGTACTCGTCTGACAGAAATGAAGCTCCAAAATGAGCTGCCTGCTAACAGCCTTATCTGTTACACCCTTACAAGCTGGAATTTAATATTGGTCATAATGGAAAGACTGCACCAATAGCAACCATCCATCAATGAGTACAGTACCTGTGTGATTATGGTAAGAGGTCAGTCTGGGGAACCCTAGCTGGTTCTTTTCGCCGCATTAGTAGCTCATTATTTAGGACACATGCAGCATTCTGGCACCTTTTAAAAAAAGCTAAGAAATGGTAAGTTGCAATGAGGCAGGGATTAGTGATACAATCCCTCTCATTCTCTTCCTGGAGCAAACACTCTGTGGCCTGATAGAAGAGGAGCGCTTCTGTTGTCTTAGCAGTATCATTCTCAGCAGAATCCTTGGCCTACTGCTTCTATTCCTGTCAGGCAAAGGCAACAGGAGGCAGAGGAAGAATAAGAGAAGGAGGGTTGTGGTGCTGGCAGTAGTGAAGAAAAGAATATGGGGCAGACTACAAGGGGGTTGTTTTATCCTTCCCAACTTCCAGGAGATGTACTTGGGTGGGGTGAGATTGTCGAGGACAATTTTGCCTTTAGTGACACTGAGGACTCAGGGTCCTCTACTGCAGGTAATTTGGAGTGAATGGGGTATTTTATGCCCAAATTTTGCGCAAGGACTCCATAATTCCAGGTATCAAAGAGAGGCATCACTTTTAGATCCATATTGATACAAAAGTAAAACGGACAATCTATTGCCACCATTCCAAAGGGCGCCCAAAGTGTGGTATCTTGAGGCAGTGATGTGTAAGAATCTTTTTGCCACATTTCCTGAAGGTGGCAGAATTACCCTATGAAATCTAACTTGGCTCGATCCCTAAAAGTAGGAGCAGCAGTGGTGGTAGCTGCTTCAGCACCACTTTTCAGAGTTTATTTAAATGACAAAGGCCAGTCTCCACAGGAGGCAGCACTCACAGGTAGTGCCTGAACCACATCATTGCTGACTGGCTGATGCAGACACTCTCCAAGTAAGGACCCCAAGGACTATGGGGAATCCAGGCTGGACCGCTGACTGGAGGTTCACAGCAATTGCTGGGGCTTTTAGCTTGCTCTGCAGCCAATATGCTGTCTGAGAGATCCTTCAGCACAGTAGGATGTTTTGTTATGAGGAGGCAAATCCATCTATTGTCCCCTGCCAGTGTGGACTGGCTCACTTTCATTAAAAATATATCAGTGTTGGATTACCAATGCTTTATTTCTAATGTTTGCTGCAGAGTAAACCATGCCATGTTCCTTGACGTTTGCACTCTATTCCAGTGCTCCAGCACTGTAAAGGTGGCATATGATGTTTCTGCAGCTGGACCTCAGCCATACCTCCCAACTTTCTGAGATGAGGGACACCTATCAGCAAAAGTATGCAGGCATAGGACACATCCCTTGCCACACCCCTTAAAGGAGAATTGTACAAAAAAAAAAAAGAAGATTGGTTAAACAAACAAGTGTTTTTTTACCACTACTATTCCTTTATATTGGCTTCTGAAATCTACAAATGCAGCAATTTAGAACTCAAATGAAAGGTTTAGCACTGGGAAACACTTTTTGATAGATAAAAAGTCCATTTTATATACATCTATATAGATCAGACCAACATGAGGGACAAATGAGGAGGAATGAGGGACAGAGGGACAAAACTCCAAATCATGGACAGTCCCTCGAAATCAGGGACAGTTGGGAGGTATGCCTCAGCTGTCAAATTTATAATGTTTGGCTGCAGGGTAAATACTGCTTTGTGTCTCTTTGTAGTTTATTCTAGTGGTTCAGCACTGTAAAGTTGCCACCCAATATTTCTACAGCTAGAACTTAGCTGATAAACTTCTAATGTTTGCATTAGAGTAAATCCTGCTTTGTAACTCAAAGTGTGGGAACTATTCCAGTGCCTAGGTACTGTGGGGTAGGGAGGCACACAATATTTCCCCAGGTGGATCTTAGTTGCAACATTTTTAATGTTTTCTGGAGGGATAGCACTTAAAAATGTGTGACTATTGTCCCTCTGATAATAAAATCTAATAGTCATTTGAAGATAAACTTGCATTTTCTTCCCTTTCATTTCATACATGCGAACTTGCCAGAAATTACCCAGCAATGCCAAAATTATCGGAACTGTCAAATCTCCAGGATAGAGATGAGGCTAGGGGTGGGAATGACAGACGCATTGAGTGAAATAGCTATGGTCCCAAAGTTCAGAGAATGTATTCATTCGTATTGTGTAACCAATCAGAAATGTTGAATCTGCAGTCAATTGAGAAGTTCTGATCATGTCATGTGACAGTGTCAAACCTTCCTGTCTGGCTGCAGTTCCAAAATGTCTCATTGATTACACATTTCAAAGAGTGAGCACATTCTCTAAACTGGAAAAGAAAAAAAACTGCGCTACTGAACAAGTTGAAAAACGACCAAGCTACAACTTAAAGGTATATACAACACCAACAGAACACATAAAAAGAAAAAGCTGCGCTAATAATGAATTAATAAAAATAACCTGTGAATAAACACATTAAATGCGTGTGTCACCAACACAGTGACAAGTGCAACAAAATTGTTCACCTATGGTCAAACACTGATAAAGTGATAACAAAATATATATAATAGTGGAAAACGGAATGGAGTAAATCCCAAATACACCATATATATTATATTATGAAATAAACCATATGGTCAAAATAATTGGGACAAAAATCTGGACAAATTAATATGAAAACAGTCTATATCATCAATGTTGAAGATGATGGAACATTGCAACACCCAGTGATGAGTCTTCAGGGGACACAAACTGTGAATCCACCACCACACAGAGTTAAAGCTTACCAGCTATACAAGCTATATTAGCTTGTCACCCAAACCTGGGTATTGCGATCTCCCACTGCTGTAAGGGCCTTGTAGGTAGGGCGTTCACCAAATCCCAGGCCAGATAACATAGCAATCTGCGTATGTCAGTGTTAACCAACACTCTCCACTTGAGAGACTTGCTGCTGTACCCGGGGCTGGAAAAACGATCTCAATAGAAGAAAAACCAAAAACCTTGCCATCGGTAAAACCAGATGATTTATTCAATAAAAAGATCGGTCAGCAAACATAAGACTCAATCTCGTAGCATAGAAAAGCCGGCCACCAAATTTAAAACAGGAGAAACACGCCCGTGCAAAGCGGGACGTGACAAAGGCATGGTGACGTCAGTATGTCGCTCACCCAATTCTCGAAACTGTGGGTGAACTTCACACAATGCCTTGCTACAGTGTGTGGGCATGTATATTCAGAGTTAGAATGGCTCCTTGGCATCCAGTAAGCTACCTACACTCACTACTGGGTACCCACGCCCACTATTTGGTGTGCCACACCTAAAATAACCCTTCCCAACACTCAATTCTCAGAAATTACAGTTTAAAAAAAACATGTATGCTTATATTGCAGTCCCATCAAACTGCTTACATTTGCTTACATATTGTCAAGCTACTGAGTAATATGTGTGGCTATTGTCTCTTCAGATAACACATTCTAATATTCATTGCAAAATAAAACCTGCCTCATTTCTTCTTCTTATATTGCAGCCTAACCATGCTACTTACATACTGCTTAGTCAGTAAACAATATTTGTGACTGGCTGTAACCAAACAGCCAGATCGAGTTCCATAAAAGATACATACCAGACCCTTATCCCTTATGGATGAGGGTCTGGTATGGATGTCAAGGGGAACCCCATGCAAAAAAAAAAAAAGCAAGGGGTTTCCCATTAATTCTATACCAGACCTTTTGGTATAAATTTTGGGTGGGCCCCCATGTAATTTTGTTTTGTTTTGCCTGGACTCCGCCTATTACACAATAGTCGTTTTTTTTTCAGTTCAACTCAGCAGGGCCAAATGAAAAATAAAACTGACAGCTCAGGAGGAGCCGCTGTACTAACTATTTAATGTTAGTACATCAATCTCTCCTGTTGTTCCATTATGTTCTGACAGGGGGGCGCCATTGGCTGAGATCACTGATCGGGAGCTGATCGGCAGACCTGATTGGGAGCTGATCGTCAGAAGCTGGCTGAATGGCCCGTGTGTACTAGGCTTTAAAACCTAAAGGGCCTGGTTTGAATCTTAAAGAGGACCTCAAGATGCTTTTTTCCCCCCAAAAAAATGTAAATTGTGCTATAATACATTCTGCAGCAAAAATGACAACAAAATTATCATTGATGAGGGTCTGTTATGAATATACAGGGGGAACTCTATGCAAAAAAAAAAAAAAAACCTGCATGTGATCCCCGCAAAATTCACAACAGATCCTTTTGGTCTGGATTTTAAAGTGGAATTCCAGCCTAACCCTACTTACTCATAAAACTGTTACTTCTCCTCTCCTAACACCTATGCTAAGTTACCTGTGTAAGAAAAATTTATATACAATGCTCAGTATAAATGAGTACACGTCCCTTTTGAAAAGTAAGATTTTATTATATATCTCAATGAACACAAGAACAATTTCCAAAATTTTGACAAAACTGAGTTTTATAGAACATTTGTTTAACTCATTACATGATAGTAAGGTTAATGACATAACTTAGATTACAAAATATTACATTTTACTCAAACTAGTTGATGCAAAAATGAATACACCCCACAACAGAAACTAGTACATCTAGTATTTTGTATGACCTCCATGATTTGTAAGGACAGCACCAAGTCTTCTAGGCATGGAATGAACAGGTTGGCGACATATTGCAACATCTAGCTTTTTCCATTCTTCAAGAACAACCTCTTCTTTAAGAGCCTGGATGCTGGATGGAGAGTGATGCTCAATTTGTCTCTTCAGAATTCCCCATAGGTGTTCGATTGGGTTCAGATCAGGAGACATACTTGGCCACTGAATCACTTTCACCCTGTTCTTCTTCAGAAATGCAACAGTGGCCTTAGATGTGTGTTTTGGATCATTGTCCTCTTTGAAAATGATTGATGGTAGCATCTTTTCTTTCAATATAGAGCAGTTCATCTGTGAATTCATGATACCATCAATGAAATGTAGCTCTCCGACACCAGCAGCACTCATGCAGCCCCACAGAAGGACACCAGGTTTCACTGTAGGCACCATGCATTTTTCTTTGCACTCCTCAACTTTGCAATGCCATACAGTTTTGAAGCCATCAGTCATAAAAACATTCCTCTTGGTCTCATCACTCCAGAGTACAGAGTCCCAGTAGTTTTCTTTTTTTTCAGCATGGGCCTTGGCAAATTTTAGATGGGCTTTTTTTGTGCATGGACTTCCTTCGTGGACGACACTCATAAATGCCATTCCTCTGCAGTGTACACTGTGTTGTGTCACCCCAGTTTAGCTTTCTACTTATTTAGCTAACTGCAGTGAACTTGCATGGCGATTTTCTTCAACCCTTCTCATCAGAAGACGCTCCTGTCGCGTTGGTAACTTCCATGGACGGCCTGGACGTCTCTGTTGGTTGCAGTTCCATCTTTGTTAAATTTTTGTATCACTTTGGCTACAGTATTCTGACTGATAAGTAAAGCTTTGCTGATCTTCTAGTAGCCTTCACCTTTCTTGTTTAAAGAAATTATTTTCTTTCTCAGGCCTTGTGACATTTCTCTTCCATAGGGTGCCATTGCTGACAGAATGAAATGGAAAGTCGTTTTCTTTGTTAAGTAACGCCCTTTTAATGTATAATCAACTGTCTGCTTTACACCCGTTTAACCCCTTCCCGACCAGCCACCGCAGTTGCATTGCGGCAGGTTGGCTCCCCTGGGTGAACCGGCGTAACTCTACGTCGGTTCGCCTTTTGACCGCTAGGGGGCACGTGCGCACCGCAGGAGCCGATGCGCGTGTCCGGGGGTCATGATGACCGCCGGGCAACCGCGGTCGCTCCACACAGAGACAGAACGGAGATCTATCAATGGAAACAGACAAGTCTCCGTGCTGTCAGGGGTGAGAAGAGTGATCTGTTGTTCATGCTAAGTATGAACAACGATTGCTCTCCTCACCCAGTCAGTCCCCTCCCCCCACAGTTAGAATCACTCCCTAGGGAACACAGTTAACCCCTTGATCGCCCCCTAGTGTTAACCCCTTCCCTGGCAGTGACATTTACACAGTAATCAGTGCATTTTTATAGCACTGATCGCTGTATAAATGCCAATGGTCCCAAAATGTGTCAAAAGTGTCCGATCTGTCCACCATAATGTCCGAGTCCCAATAAAAATCACTGATCCCTGCCATTACTAGTAAAAAAAATAATAATAATAAAAATGCCATAAATCTTTCCCCTATTTTGTAGATGCTATAACTTTTGCACAAACCAATCAATATTCGCTTATTACGATTTTTATTACCAAAAATATGTAGAAGAATACATATTGGCCTAAACTGAGGAAAAAATTAGCTTTTTTAAAAAAAAAATGGGGATATTTATTATAGCAAAAAGTGAAAAATATTGTGTTTTTTTTCAAAATTGACGCTCTTTTTTTGTTTATAGCACAAAAAATAAAAACCGCAGAGATGATAAAACACCACCAAAAGAAAGCTCTATTTGTGGGGAAAAAAAGGGACGTAAATTTTGTTTGGGTACATGACCGCGTAATTGTCATTTAAAGCGATGCAGTGCCGTATTGCAAAAAAAATGGCCTGGTCATTGAGCAGCCAAATCATCCGGGGCTGAAGTGGTTAAACAATAATTAGACTCACCTGTAGTTGAATACTTCTTAATTAGGATTTTTTTGTCTAAAATGTAGCTTTGCTCCTAAGACTTTCATTGGGGTGTATTCATGTTTGCAACATGGTCTTAAATTAATTTGTTAGGAAATATACTTTGTGTGTGCGAATTAACACATTTTGATTGTGATCAATGGCCTGCATTTGTGGGAGTATTTTGTAGTATAGTGTCCCATAGAAAATGTTGATTCTGAAAGGAAAGTAAAGGTTTTCTGACAAATCTGTTGGGGTGTACGTGTACTCATTTATGCTGAGCAGGCTTGAGGGGAGAGGAGGGATGGATGGGCCATAGAAGCCTTTGGGTGACTTTACTAGTGGTTGTCGGAGCATTTTCTACTCTAACTTGCAGCCGCCACTGGCTTACACAGGGGAGATCACATGACTGGACTACAGCAAACTGAAATAGGTAAGTATATATATATATATATATATATATATATATATATATATATATATATCTTTCTTACACAGGTTAGTAAGCATAAGTGTTAGGAGGGGAGAGACGAGTAGTTAAGGTTAAGCTGGAATTCCACTTTGGGGGGGGGGGGGGGGGCCCACACAAAAAACAATAATTTAGGGTCTCAGAAAATGGGGGGGGGGGGCGGGGGGGGGGGGGGGGGGAGTGGGGGTGTGAGCATGTGTCACCCAATCATCATGGGGAAAGTAACATACAGACAGGCAAACTTTTGCCCAAAAATGGGTTTAATGTGAACTTGAGGCCCATTCCTACGATTAAACAGTTGCCTGAAGTCTATATTTTGCATATTTTGGGAATAATTGGGTATACATGGATGGAAGAGGTTCAGGGAATGTGGGGTCATGGTTTTAAACCATTTTTTGTGCACTCTATTTGTACACAGTTTAGAACTTTATGTTTTTTTTCTGTAGTTTTTAGTTTGGTTGTAGTCACCACTCGCTGTTCAGTAAAGACTGAGAACTGAGCAATCAGCAGTTTTCGATTGCTCAACTCTCGGTGTAGAGGCAGCGGGGGACAGATGCAGCATCGGATCGAGTATGTACGAATGTTCATTTTTGAGAATCCCACACTTCTTAATACATACTGTAGCCAAGTAAGGCAAATAGTATAAAAATATATCGAATGCTGCCTTGTTTCTTTTAAAATTGACATTTTTTGCAGTCTGTAGTTCTACAAGGGTTAATAACAGCGGATCTTCAGAGTATTAGGGGCCAGGGATGGATTGACTAAAAAAAAAATATTTTCTACTCAGTGCTGCCAGTGAGTTTATTTAGTGACACAGAGGGACTGTAACTCGGTAAGGAGATATTAGTTGTTTGTAGTTTTGACTGCCTTAGCCCGGTATCTAACTAAAACAAGGTTACCCTTGGGTTTATAATATCATTTGTCCTATAACACACACTCATGCCTTTGAGCCTGGTATGTGTATTTCTTTCTTTTTACATGTATTTATATAGCACCAACAATTTATGCATCACCTTACATGCATATTGTACATTCATATCAGTCCCTGCCCTCAATGAGTTTACAATCTAGGTATAGCATACTAGGGACAATTTAGACAGGATCCAAATAATCTACCAGCATGTTTTTGGAGTGTGGGGGGAAACCCAATAAAGCATAAGGAGAACGTGCAAATGCAGATAGTGTCCTGACAAGGACTTGAACTAGGAATCCTAGTGCTGCAAGGCAGAAGTGCTAACCAGTAAGCCACTGTACTACTTATCTCTCTGAATAAAAGTAAAAAGCAGTAGTGTTATAAATTCAAAAAATACATTTAGCAAACAGCTACATATACAGTGCCTTAGTGGACAAACAGCATCATGAAGGCCAAGGAACACACCAGACAGGTCAGGGATAAAGTTGTGGAGAAGTTTAAAGCAGGGTTAGGTAATGAAAAAAATATCCCAAGCTTTGAAAATCTCACGGAGCACTGTTCAATCCGTCATCTGAAAATGGAAAGAGTATGGCACAACTGCAATCCTACCAAGACATGGCAGTCCACCTAAACTGACAGGCCGAGCAAGGAGAGCATTCATCAGAGAAGCAGCCAAGAGGCTCATGATAAAGCTTCGTACATGCGATCGGACTTTCCAACAACAAAACCGTGGGATTTTGTTTGAAGGATGTTGGCTCCAACTTGTCTTGCATACACACGGTCACACAAATTTTGGCCAACAATTACGAACGTAGTGACGTACAAGACGTACGTGATGTCTCCATTAGGAATGCTAGTTTTACAAGACCGAGCGCTTCCGCTCATCCTTGATTACGAGCATACGTACTTTGGACTTTTGTTCGACGGACTTGTGTGCACACGAACGGAAAGTCCGACAACACACATTTGTTGGCGGAAAATTTGAGAGCATGCTAGCCAAAATTTGTTGGCGGAAAGTCTGACCAACAAATGTTCGATGGAGCATACACACGGTCGGACTTACCGCCAATAAGCTCACATCCAACATTTCCCGTTGGAAAATACGATCGTGTGTACGCGGCATAACTCTGGAGGAGCTGCAGAGATACACAGCTCAGGTGTGAGAATCTGTCCACAGGACAACTATTAGTTGTGCACTCCATAAATCTGGCCTTTATGGAAGAGTGGCAAGAAGAAAGCCATTGTTGAAAAAAGTCATAAAATGTCCATAAGGATTTCTGCAGTTGGACCAAAAAGATACGTCTGGTTGGGATGCCTTAACCGCTTCCCGACCGCCTCACGCAGATATACTGCGGCAGAATGGCACAGGCAGGCAAAATCCCGTATATAAACGTGATTTTGCATTTGCCTGCCTGTGGGTCACGCGCGCGCCGCCAGCGGCGCGCTCGCGACCCGGTCGGGAGCTCCGTGACCCCGGCCGCGGGACCAGCGGACCCGATCGCCGCTGGTGTCCCGCGATCGGGTCACGGAGCTGAAGAACGAGGAGAGGTATGTGTAAACAGACCTCTCCCCGCGCTTCCTACTCTGCCTGTCATTGATTGGCTGTTCCCGGTCATCGGGAAAGCCGATCAATGACGTCAGACGTCAGCCCCGCCCCTAATGTAAAAAAACACACACACGTCACAGCCCATAACTCCTCCCCCTAGTGGTTAACTCTTTCACTACAACTGTCATTTATACAGGAATCAATGCATTTAAATAGCATTGATTGCTGTATAAATGACAATGGTCCCAAAAATGTGTCTTCATTTTTGCATCAACTAGTTTGAGTAAAATGTAATATTTTGTAATCTAAGTTATGTCATTAACCTTACTATCATGTAATGAGTTAACCGCTTCCCGACCGCCTAACGCAGATATACTGCGGCAAAATCACGTACCTGTACGTGATCGTGCATGTGCCTGCCTGTGGGTCGCGCGCGCCGCCAGCGGCGCGCTCACGACCCGGTCGGGAGCTCCGTGACCCCGGCCGCGGGACCAGCGGACCCGATCGCCGCTGGTGTCCCGCGATCGGGCTACGGAGCTGAAGAACGGGGAGAGGTTTGTGTAAACAAACCTCTCCCCGCGCTTCCTACTCTGCCTGTCATTGATCGGCTGTTCCCTGTCATCGGGAAAGCCGATCAATGACGTCAGACGTCAGCCCCGCCCCCTAATGTAAAAAAAAACACACACGTCACAGCCCATAACCCCTCCCCTCCCCCTAGTGGTTAACCCCTTCACTACAACTGTCATTTATACAGGAACCAATGCATTTAAATAGCATTGATTGCTGTATAAATGACAATGGTCCCAAAAATGTGTCAAAAATGTCCGATGTGTCCGCCATAATGTCGCAGTCACAATAAAAATCGCTGATCGCCGCCATTACTAGTAAAAAAAAAAAATATTAATAAAAATGCTATAAAACTATCCCCTATTTTGTAAACGCTATAACTTTTGCGCAAACCAATCAATAATCGCTAATTGCGTTTTTTTTTTACCAAAAATATGTAGAAGAATACGTATCGGCCTAAACTGAGGGAAAAAAAAATGTTTTTTTTATATATTTTTTGGGGATATTTATTATAGCAAAAAGCAAAAAATATTGAATTTTTTTCAAAATTGTCGCTCTATTTTTGTTTATAGCGCAAAAAATAAAAACCGCAGGGGCGATCAAATACCACCAAAAGAAAGCTCTATTTGTGGGAAAAAAAGGACGCCAATTTTGTTTTGGAGCCACATCGCACGACCGCGCAATTGTCAGTTAAAGCGACGCAGTGCCGAATCGCAAAAAGGGGCCTGGTCCTTTGGCTGCCAATTGGTCCGGGGCTGAAGTGGTTAATAGATATACAAAGCCGACATGTAGTTCGATTTACCATGAACCGTCAAAAACTATAATTTCTGCTAAAGGTGACACACATAGCTAGCTCCCAACTATCCACGATTTGGAGGGACTGTCCCTGGTTTGGAACAAAGTCCCTCTATCCCTCTTTTCTCCTCATTTGTCCCTCATTTTGATCTGATCTATATAGTTGTATATAAAATGCACTTTTTATCTTTCAAAAAGTATATTCCCAGTGCTAAACCTTTCATCTAATTTCTAAATTGTTGCATTTGTAAATTTCCAAAGCCAACATAAAGGAATGGTAGTGGTAAAAAAAAAAAAACACTTGTGGGTTTAATCATTTTTTTGTATAGTTCTCCATTAAGCGTGTGTGGCAGGGGGTGTGCCCTATTCATACATACTTCTGCTAATAGGTGTCCCTTGTTCCCATTTCAAAAAGTTGGAAGGTATGGTGGAGTCAGCTTTTAACATACTGGTCTTAATTACTGAGATACATTTCATGTAACAGACCTAAAACATCTTAATAAAGATTGCAAATGGCACATTTTTAAAAATAGGTGAATTCATGCAAATCTTTGTGAAGCATGTGATAGTATGAGTGACCCCTATGTTCTATTCATACACTGAAACCTATTGTAATCTTTCACTCATCCCCAGTATTAAGGTCAAATCAATATCAATAACATCATTAGCGCTTCTAGCTTATGGAGGCAGCTATGCGGCTGCTGGAAGTGCTTTGATCCCTGGGGAGACTGTATGAGCTCATGTAAATGCGATCAATATAGAAACCCTTTTTAATAACTGCTTGTGTTTGTGTGCTTTCCTGAAAACAGAAAGTTATTTTATTGTAGCCTTTGTCTTTGTCAAGGTGACTAAGGCCTGCAGCTCAACCTGTGCATCAAGGCTTTGGCTATACGTTACTTTGATTGTTAAAAGATACTTTAAGCCATCAAGCATAGTTGCCAACATCCTCATGGGGCATTCATTTTTAGGCATGGTCTAGATAGAGCAAAAAAATGTGGCGCGCGCAGCGGTGAAAAATGGGCATGGTTTAAACTATGCTAAGTATTGAGCGTGACTTAAAGGGGGTGTGGTAACATAGAGTCTGAGATGAAATCGGGATGGAGGGAGAAGGAAGAGAGGGATGGACAGAGAAGGAAGAGAGGGATGGAGGGAGAAAAAGAAAGGGGGGAGAGGGGGATGGAGGGACAGCAGGCCCAGATCCTACACCACAATAGCAATATGTGTATGGCAGAAAGTTTAACAATCAGCAGATAAAGATACTCCAAACACCATTCCTTCAGGCAGATGCCATCCCTTTCCCGTTGGTACGCTTTGGCGCCTGGATCAGCCCTGCCCGGGACATCAATAATTTTTGGGGATTCTCCCTGGGCCAAAGTCTCCCCGGGACATCAATAGGCAATACAACACCTCCTCACCACCTGTCAAATGCTCTACATAGAGCGTTCTAAAGTGGATTGCTCTTCAAAGAGCAAAGCTTGTGTTAGGGTGTCTTCACTCTGGATATACCTTTGGACAGCAGCATTGTCAGTCTGGGGAGAGGTTAGTGTTAGATGCGCTAGCAGATTTAGATTGACTTGAGCAACAAATTAAAGCTGAACTCCAGCTAACACTTTTGAGCAGTTACAGCAACAGTTTTTTTTCCACTTGGAATAAAGGTTTTACATAATGTATATGAATAATAGCTGACCATTGTAAATACCCCTGTCAGTGGTAAATGGTTAATTTCAACCCTCTAACTGCCACATATGCCAGACATCTTGGCCTGTTAAAGGAAGTTGAAAATAACAGACTAAAGCCTAGTACACATGGGCCAAATGCTGGGCCACATTGGCCGGTTCGATAAAAAACACCCAACATTCGGCCCGTGTGTATGGCAGCTGGAAATCCAGCATCTGACTGCCTAACGATCAGAATTCTCAACCAATGGCTGAGTTATTTAACTGACACTTTTGACACCTTTTGGGAACCAGTGACACTAATACAGTGATCAGTGCTAAAAATCTGCACTGTCACTGTACTAATGACACTGGCATGGAAGGGGTTAACATCAGGGGAAATCAAAGGGTTAACTGTGTGCCTAGCCAGTGTTTTACTATACTATGTGTGCTGCTTTTACTAGGGGAAAAGATGGAATTTATTTGCAGGGACGCAAACTCCATCCCTTCTCCCTGTCAGAACAGCGATCTGCCTTGTTTACATAGACAGATTGCAATTCTATGTAACGATCGGCGGGTGCTGACGGACATCGAGTACCAGGCACCCACCAATCAGCTTCCGCTGTGTGTAATCACAGTGAGAGTGAGACGCGGCTGCACACACTCGCGCCCCCTAACTGTAAGTGTGGGATCATATATATATATATATATATATATATATATATATATATATATATATATATATATATATATATATATATATATATATATATATATATATATATATATATATATATATACGTGATCCAGCACACAGCTGCTGCACTGTAGCAGTAAAACTGCTATAGGGCAGACGGCAAGCGGTTAACATAACAAAGGTCAGGGCAGGCAACAGACTGTAGAAAAATCAAATACTGTAGCAAAGGTCAGCAAGGAGTAAACAGTCAGGCACACTACAGCCTCTTACGCACTGGTAGTTTTTTTTTCCGTTCAGCCCAGCAGGGCTAAACGGAAAAAAAACTGACAGCTGAAGCTGAAGCCTTTGTATTAACTATCCAATGTTAGTACAGTGATCTCCCTTTCTGTTATTTTGTGTTCTGACAGGGGGACGGCCCCCCACCAGAACACTACGGTTAGCTCCCTCATTCATTTTCTGATCCTGAGCCGATCGGCAGAACTTTTTCGGTCATGCCCTTTCGACAGGAGCCAGCCGAACTACCGGCTTCTGTCAGACCGACTCCAGTACACACAGGCCGAATGTCGGTCAGTTTCGATTGAACCGGCTGATGCCGCCCAACATTCAGCCTGTGTGTACTAGGCTTTAGTCAGCAGGGAATGCTATCAGGAGCAAAGAGACACAGGCTGATGCACTTTAAATAAGGTGCCTCCTGCACTATGGTTCATTCCCAGAGCTGGGGGGTATGTGGCCAGACTCTTTACCCTACAAATGACAAGGAAATTTGGGAAAGTATGGGGTGGCAGCCAATAACCACTAGAAGGAGCTGGGAGACTGCATCCTCATTCCTAGGACTTAAGACGCTAGCCGAACAGAGGAGTGTTGCTGTGTCCCATTACCTAGAACCTGAATGGAAGCTTTCACTGGGAGCTAGGAGGGTGAGGGCTACCAGTGAACAGGTAAGTATACAGGCTGCCTAGCACCGGTCTCTACCAATATGGCTGCCTGCATACAGAGACACAGTGCAGAACGAGGCATGGTAAGTCAGTAACGGGGACCACAGACAACACTGGTGTTCTTTTTTCAGCACAAATTCCAGAGTTCAGTTTCTCTTTAAGAAGTTAACCTATTTTCCAAAGAGATATTGTATTATTCTGCATTTGATGAAGTACGTTCACTGGTGCTCAGCATTGATTATGCCATTCATGTGTCTACTCTACCAATTTAAATCTTTTAATTGGATTGTTTTCAGAAGCACGTAACAGTGCTAAACCGGCCTTGTTTTACGCTTGAAGCATGAAGGGCCTAACATAATATAGATTTACAATACTTTAGGTGGTGCCACTTTTCACACTCATGCTGGGCCTTATTCATCAAAGTGTCTGAAGGAAAAATCAGTTCTTACCCAATGCAAAAATAGGATTACCTTTGGGCCTTGAAGCTGTTCATTCTTCGGACAGTTTCAGACATGAAGGCTTATAGTAGATGCTGTGTGGGGCTTCAGTATATTTACTTTGTGACTCTGTTATAAAGATTTTTATGAAGTCAAATGTTTTCCTTGCATATTGTAATTAAATTAAACTGGCAAATGGATTGGTAAACACATGTAAGTATGCCTCGATTTTAATACGTAATGATTTATAGCAAAAATCTTATATTTTTGAGACACAAATGTTTATGGCAAAATGGGAGTGTGATACATTGAAAACCCCAAGGAAGGCCCACATGAGTTGAAGTCTCTTCTGCATTAGACTTTTAATACCTAACTGCACCGAAAACGTATTTTTAGATAGAGCAGGTAAGGTTTAGTGTCTCTTTTGGATGTTTGTTGCCATTTGTGTCCCTAGTGACATTTTCTAGCACTTTTTTCAGGACAGTGAGTGATGGGAAATCTCTCCAATAGGAACAACCCAAATATATTTCTAATAGAGCGAGGAAGGATTAGAACTTCTGATCATGTGTTTATTACTGTCCGTACCTTTCTTTCCCAGTTACAGCAACAAAATTATTAACACTTGCTATGACTTCAACACACATTAAAGTGCCTACCGCTTCTACATGCTTTTTTGATGTGTTTTTGACTGTTCATTGATGCTTCGGTGATGCTTCGATGATGCGTCATTGATGGATTTTTTTAAAGCTTTATTGAAGATTGGCAAATGCCCTGCGTGTGTGCTGGTTTTCTATTTGTTTTAAAGGAGCCCAGTAGAACCCCTGCTTAGTAATACCCCCACTCAGCAGATCCCCAGTTCAGTAATACCCCCACTCAGCAGATCCCCAGCTCATTAGTACCCTTGTTCAGCAGACTCCCAGCTCATTGGTACCCTCCTTCAGCTGATCCCCAGCTTAATAGTTCCCTCATTCAGCAGATACCCTGCTTAGTAGTACTCCCAGCTCTGCTGATGTCCCCTTCAGTAGTATCCCCAGCTTTGCTGATCCCCCGCTCAGTAGTAACCTCCAGCTCTGCTGAGACCCTATTTACTAGTAAACCCCAGCTCTGCTGATTCTCTGGTTTTGCTGATCCTCCTCTCTGGTCCCCACTCACCTCCTGCTATATTGCTCACACGCTGTGCACCACATGAGACATTGCTAGTTTCTCCTGCTCTGGTTCACCAGCTCTGCTGATCCTCTGCCATTCAGTCCTCTCTCACTGGTCCCCACTCACCTTCTGCTATAGCATTCCCATGTTGCACTCATGTGTGTCATCTCCAATCCAGACCCAGCTCACCTTCCTGCTGCTCCTCGCTGCACACCAGATGTGATGTCTGCACCAGACACTTCCAGATTATATACACATAAACCGGATAGTAAGTTCTGATGATGTCTTTCCGGTTCGCTTCTTGGTTTCCCAGTGCATCCTGGGATATTTCATACCTGCAATACCTCCAAAACAAAGTGAAACTAAAGCTGAATAAAAGCCTCTCAAAATCTTCAGGTGCTGCTTGCAAGCTTTGTTATAAAATTATGGAGGCTTTGGAGATGATTTGAAGTACCAAGAAAGCAACATGGGGTATATTTTTTTGAGGTGAAGCAAAGCAAAGCAAATCTAATGTGTAAACAGGACTGTAAGCTTACCATTTTATTTAGTGACAGGGGCTTTAATAGGCATTCAGAACGCTTTAAAAAAATGTTTCCAATGTCACATTTTGAAGTAAGTGTATACAAGCCCTTAGAACCATTTTATCTTATCAATGTGGCAACAATTGAGCTTTTACATGATAATAAATATACCAAATGTTTAGACTTGTCCCTCATCATACTGGCAATCTCATATCATCAGTGAGCACATGTTAATACTGGTACATTTATTCTCAATGTTGTAAGCCCAGACAGTTTCAGTGCAAAATGTAAGAAATCTACAGTTTCCCTAATTACTGAAAAAAATAATCAACTACACTAGAATATCTACAAATGTTAGATTTTTTTCATTCAATAGATCAAGAACACAAAGGATGATAGAGCAATGCCTCATCCCTTATCCGAAGGCTGAATCCAAGGATTTATTGTGAGGCAGCTGTCTAAAAGGGAGCTACTTTTTTTCTGTGCTGCCCACCTCTTTAGCTTCCCCATAGTGCTCTGACATTCCCTTGCCATGTGGTAAAATGTTTATCCTCTGACCATGCCTAAAGTAGTACTTTTTTAATAAATTGCCAAGCATCTACTATAATAAATGATGTATCTTTCACTGCAATAGTCATCTTTAAATATGGCACCGTATCCCACAGAAAAATAGTACTTTTTTAATAAATTGATAAGCACTTTCTATAAGAAAAAATGCATCTTTCACTGCAATAGTCACCTTTAAATTTGGCACTGTATCCCACAGAATGGATGGCATATGGTGAGTGAAAATCTATAAATGGGCTTTAAGTTGTGTGTAGCAATGATTTGTATTCCAACTAATTGCCTAGTTATCTTCTGAATGTCAGCTATCAAGAGATGACAAAGCATCATAGGTGTCTCCATCACAGCTATCAATGACAAGGCATCTGTAGGCGTATCTTAAGACCTGTCAGGGATGTTAAAGTGTATGTAATCGCAAAATCGAATTACTGTATTCACTGAATAGTGAAACCTGTTTTCTTTCCATGCTACACTATCTTAATTTTCCTTTGTCTTCAAAAGAAGCAAAATACCTGGTGATCATACCTCTCTCCTTGACAGCTTCCTGCGCTGTTCTGTCAACGCAATCCACTGGCTCAGACCCATTTAAGAAACAGGATTTGTGTTTGCACATGATTGCATGATAGAAGTTAGCAAAACTTCACCTTATTCACCAAGCTTAAGTCTAGTACACACAGGCCAAATGTCGGGCAGCATAGGCCGGTTCAATAGAAACCGGCCGACAATTGGCCCGTGTTTACTGCAGCCAGTCCAACAGAAACCAACTGTCGATGGGGCATGACCGAAAAAGGTATGCTGACCGGCTCCCGATCCCAATGGCTGAGAATGCTAACCGTGTTCTGTCGGGGGGGACATTGGATTATTAGTACAGCGCCTCCTCCAGAGCTGTCAGGTATTTTTGATCAGCCCTGCTGGGTTGAATGAAAAAGAACTACTAAAGTGCACTAGGCTTAAATGATAAAGTGAGAATCACAATTTTTTGGCTTTGAATAAAGATCACGATTCTCTGCGTAACATCATCTTTCACATTATACAAAAAAATTAAACAGAACAATTGACCACCCATGTAAGCCATATAATTGTGCCAACATCTCTGATAAATAGACAAGAAATATACAAATTACCCCCCCCCCCCGGTACTAATGGGACTTTAAAGGCAACAGAAATACCACAGAAAAGTATGAATAACAAATTTATTACAAATTGGAAAACAGGTGTATGCATCACCAATAAAAACATAAATGAATAAACATTCTCAGAATGACTGTGTAAGAAATCTGGATCTTTCTCATATGCACCCGACGTGTTTCGGGACAAGATAGGTCCCTTCATCAGGGAAATGTACATAGAAGATCTTAAAAGGTTCTATAAGAGAGTATTCAAAACATTAGAACATATGACAGGGAAGAACAGGTACATTAGAATATACCCATGAAAAAAAAATATACAAAAATATATGTTAATTGTCAGCATACCAAAACACACAGTCAACAATTAGTGAGATGTGGTCTGATGGTATAAGACCACTGCACCAAAAGGGGAAGGACTCCCACAGATCCCCAGATGGAAGGGGGAATGAGCAATGTGGCTCCCAAGATTCCACACAAATATCCCAAAAGAACCCACATCCACTGGGTGTATGGTATCAATGCAATCAAATATGAATGGTAGCGGGTCTGGAAGTATGGAGAGGAGAGCATAAATAGTCTCATAAAGAGTATGTGATAACAGCAGAGGTAGATATGCAGACATATCCACATAAGAGAGTCCTCCATACTAGGACCGTCAACATATTGAGCTTAGACTGCCCAGTAATCACAATTGTGATTACTGACTACTAGTATGGAGGACACCGCTGCACTGTTGGGGTGATATTTGGTGTTCTCTTATGCTGATATGTCTGCATATCTACCTCTGTTGCCTTTAATGTCCCACTAGTACTGGGGGGTACTTTGTATATTTCTTATCTATACAAAAAAATTGGGCTAACTTTACTGTTTATTTTTTTATTTTTTTTATTGAAATGTATTTTTTCCCCAAAAAATTTTGCTTAAAAAAACGCTGCGCAAATACAGTGTGACATAAAATATTGAACCAACAGCCATTTTATTCTCTAGGGTCTCTGCTAAAAATATATATACAATGTTTGGGGGTATTAAGTAATTTTCAAGCAAAAAAAATACTGATTTTAACTTGTTAGCAACAACAGGATGTTTGAAAACCTCTTGTGGACGCTGGAAGTTGACAGCTAGTAATCAACGTTTAAAAAAGTCTGTTTTGCCGTGTTTAAGTTTAGAATCGTTTTTGACAGATAACAGTTTTTATAGATCAGTATACCCTCCCAAATATATTCTCTCTCTCTCTCTCTCTTACAAGCATTTGGCATTTCAAATGCCCCTGAACTATCATCCTGAATGCAAATTTTTGCTTTAAAAAAAACATTTCTAACCTCAGCTGCTTCTAAACTGCTATAAACGCCTGAGTGTACATGTACCCATAAGTTAACACTGAATAGAGTTCAGGAGCTGCTGAAAAAAACGCCCAAATGCTCCTAAACGTCTGTTTACCAGCTGTAGTGTACATGAGGTCTTAAGCCTCATACACACAATCAGATTTTCCACAGACAAAACCTCTGACTTTTGTCCAAAGGCATGTGCCTGCATTTTGTCTTGCATACAAATGGCAAGGAATTGTCGGCCAACAAACATGAACGTAGTGACGTACTATGTGGTTTTTCAGCTCTTTAGTGCCACCCTTTGGGTTCCTTCTGCTAATTTCATGTTAGTAGAAGTTTGGTAAGTGTTGATTCGCGCTTTTCGTAATTTCGTGCTTTTCAGTTCGCGCTTTTAATTTTGTGCTTTTCAGTTAGTTTCTGAATGGCCGTTTGTCAACCAGACATGTTGTGGAATCGGAGGAGATAATGTGTTATTTATTATTGGCCTTGGAGTTATTGCTTTTACCCAAGTCCAGTCTAAGAGGAGGATTTCTTGGACCAAAAATTGGTTGCTTTATTAATCGTGACCAATTATGTCATATGCCTTTGCTGCGGGATCTCCAGGAGAATAATCTAGATGATTTTCAGAATTATCTCCGGATAACAGACCCCTGCTTTCACCAACTCTTGGCATTGTTGACCCCCTATATTAGGAAGCAGGACACATGCATGAGGCTTTTATTTAATTTTTTGGTTGAATAATAATGATTTGATTTGTTATATTTTCTATATTTTTGGATGCACACAATGCACTTTTTGGTTAAGTTCTATTGGTAGATATAACATTTTGGAGAATAATACTTGGCTATGTGTTTTCAAATGACAGTTTGGGAGTAGGCAGTTACATTTAAAAAAATACAATGTAGAATTGAAAAGGGACACCAACACAGTTGTATCTTTGATCTTAAAAACTACAGGATAATGGTGTTGTGGTAACTTGCCCAAAAAATAAAAGCATTATAATATTATTCTTAATATCACTAGAAAAAAAAAGCCTTTGAAAATGTGTTTGCAATAACTCCATCAGTATCACCAGCAAAGCAGCTTCATTATTATCCCATTAATGAAGAATAGAATGTGCGCTGCATTTGTAGATTCCATAATTTGCCACGTCACGAATGTTAATTCTGCATTGCGAACGCTAGTTTACAAGACCGACTGCTTCTGGCTCGTCCTTGCTTCCGAGCATGCGTGTTTGTACTTTGGACTTTTGTCCGACAGACTTGTGTACACACGCTCAGAAAATCGAACAACAGACATTTGTCCATGGAAAATGTTAAAGCCTGCCAGCCAACATTTGTCCGTGGAAAATCCAACAACAATTGTCCAATGGAGCGTACAAACAGTCAGATTTTCCGCCAACAGCCTCTCATCACACATTTCCAATCGGAAAATCCGATCATGTGTACGAGGCTTTAGTCTTTAAGTGGTTAAGCTGACCTCATTTGAAGACCAAAGTTCTTACCTTTTATCTCTAAAAAGAACCAAATGATACATTGTTTCTTTTTATCTCTCAGCGCTGAGCAATGTTGTGATAAACTTTGCCAGGTTTTTTTATAAATCTTTTTGACAGCTCTGAGCAGAGAATAGCTCTGCACTTGTTACGTGAACCATGGAAACGCTGGATTAAGATCGTAAGGGGGGGTAAATCGAGATCGCAATTTTTTATCGGTTGATCGTGCAGCTCTACTAAGGACTCTTTCACATTAGCTGCACATTAAATTGGCTCGTTTTAGTGTGTGGCTGGTGTCCACTGCTGTGATATGTGGTGCTTTGTGTTTTATGATACAAGGCACTGCTTACCTTTTTTTTAACCACTTGCCGACCAGCTCATGTACATTTACTGCTGCAGGTTGGCTCTCCTGCGCGAACTGACGTACCTGTACATCGGTCCGTGCAAGGAGGATAGTGGGCACGAGTGCGCTGCGTGCCGCTGGAGCGGGCCTGCGGGTTGCCGGCAGACATCGATTGCTGCGTACAATGTAAACAAGGGGATTCCCGTTCTGCCTAATGACATGTCAGAGATCTTCTGTTCCCAGTAATCAGGGACAGGGATCTCTGTCATGTTCCAGTAATCCCATCCCCTCTACAGTTAGAACACACCCAGGAAACACACTTAACCCCTTGATCGACCCTAGTGTTAACCCCTTCCATCCCAGTGTCATTTTTGCATTGATCCGTGCATTTTTATAGCACCGATCAATGTAATAATGTCACTAGTCCCCAAAAAGCGTCATTTAGGGTCAGAGTTGTCCCCCCGCAATCTAGCAGTTCCACTAAGAATCGCAGATCGCCACCATTACTATTAAATACAGTAAAAAAAAAGTCCCTAAATCTATCCCGTAGGTTGTAGACACGATAACTTTTGTGCAAACCAATCAATATATGCCTATTCCAATTTTTTAAACGAAAAATATGTAGAAGAATACATTAAGTCCTAAACTGATGAATAAATTCGTTTTTTTTATATATTTTTTGGATATGTATTATAGCAGAAAGTAAAAAAAAATATATTTTTTCAAAATTGTCAGTTTTTTTTTTGTTTATAGCGCAAAAAATAAAAACCATAGAGGTGATCAAATACCACAAAAAGAAAGCTCTATTTATGGAAAAAAGGACACCGTCGCACGAAAGAGCAATTGTCAGTTAAAGCGACGCAGTGCCGTATCGCAAAAAATTGCCTGGTCATTAAGGGGGCAAATCCTTCTGGGGCTGAATTGGTTAACATGATTAATGCAGCACAAACATTTTAAGTGTACAAAGTGTACATTCCATTGATGGTGCCCTGTGCTGAATTACTGTGTTGCACTGCATATGGTTGGGGTGTTAATGGGGCACAATTGTGTTCTTTATGCCCTAGTGGCAGTGGCGGCCCGTGGGGGGGGGGTGTCAAACAAACTACCCCCCCGCACACACACAGCCACCACCCGCTGCTGCCACCCACACCCCCCCACTCACACAGCCGCCACCCGCCGCCGCCACCCCTCCCACCCACGGGTGATGGATAGGAAGGCAGCCTTACCTTAGTAGATGAAAAGGAGGGGTAGGGCTGCTGCTCCTCGCTCCAGCCAAGGGAGGAGCTGGGGCTTCTCCTCCTGGCTGAACAGGAAGTGGGTCCTGCGACTCCCTGGCCAATCAGGTCTCAGGACCCACTTCCCGATTGTCTGGGAGGAGAAGCAGAAGGACATTAGTGAATATTAATTCGCTAATTTAACACAAGTGGGTGGGCTCGGGGCGCAGTGCTCCCCTTTTTGAAGCCAATTAAAACCTCTGGCTCTAATCACGTGCTTCAAAAAACAAAACCTACATAGAAATCCATGCGTCCAACGTCCTGCATGTAAATTAGGGCCCGGCGCATGGATTGGGGGGAGGCGCCTATGCCTAGTGGTGATCTGCAAAAATCCAGTGTAGAAAAACACTAGTCACCGCAGTATGTGTGAATGAGCCCTCAGTAAAATAAGCCCTCAGTAAAATAAAATAAACTTTAAAGCTCAATAAACAAAATTGTGAATTTTCCGCTTCAACAACATTTTTTTGCCAATGGTAAAATCAGTAATTTTGTTGAAATCCCTCCACTCTTTCCTAGTCACCAAGATGTGCCTAGATTTCATACCAACCATTTATTATGTGTAATGTCACTCTGAGAATTGTCTTGGATTAAAAATGGAAATATGAGAAAAAACGTATGCGCTACTCAGTGTAAAGATTACAGCAAAACTAAAAGTGGTAAATTGCAGTGCCGATATAAGAAAAAAAGTTGCCAAACTCCTGTAGTTTCACTAACACCAATATTAATATTAAAGCCTGTATAATGGAGCAGGGCTTAATTATAATGTACCAATAAAACATTAAAAACCATATAAAAGTATAAATATTGTTTAGATAAAAAACTCAAAATGAAAATCCAGTGAAAAATTAATAACAATAATAAAATCCATTGTTCAAATGTGGAATAATGAAGCAAAATGAAAGTCCAGTGCAAAAGTAATATATATCAAATGACAATAAAGTGCAGTCCTTTTTCCAAGATGAATGGTGAGTAATTACCAATCAAATCCCAGTGTCAGCAATCATATATCAGTTCTAAATCCCAAAGAGGGTACAAATCCGCCACTGTATGCAATGGCCGCTCATCTCAGATCCATGAAAAATGCACATCAAACTGCCAAAGCAATCTCCATTTGTTATCATCCATCAATGGTTATCGCACATGTAATAAGGAAATATCTCCTCATGGTGTAGTATACAGCAATGGTTTATTTAAAACAAAAGGTAGACTTAATGTACACATGATCAGATTTTCTGACGGGAAATGTTGGATGTGAGGTTGTTGGCGGAAAATCCGACTGTGTGTATGCTCCATTGGACAATTGTTGTCAGACTTTCCGCCAACAAATGTTGGCTAGTAGGGATGGACCCGGTGCTCGATGCGAACCCATGTTCGCATCGAGCACCGGGTGTTCGCTCGCTCGGCGAGCCCAGAACTATTTTGGCCGCTCGCATCACGTTCGTGTGATGCGCGCGGCCCCGCAATGCATTGCGGCCGGCGTGGCCGGCGCAGTGCATTGCTGGCTGATGATTGGCCAAGCATGCACTGTGACCCCGCATGCTTGGCCAATCACAGCGCCGGAAACTCGAAGAGCCATAATTGGCTACAGGCAGGACGCCTGTAGCCAATTACAGCTCAGGGGCTTTAGTACACGCCCCCCCCTATAAAAGGCCGCCACGCCGTCTGCGCCGGTCACATGCTGTTCCGGCGTAGATAGAGCAGGATAGTTCTGTGACACTCTGCTGGATTTAGTTAGTTAGAGAGATTTACTTAGAGAGATTGAGTTAGATAGATTCATTTAGAAAGATTGATTTAGAAAGAGGGGCTTGTAGTGTGTTCGTGGCAGGCAGGCAGAGCTCCTATATTTTGTTCCCAGAAGCACCTATAGGACTTGTAGTGTGTTCATGGCAGGCAGGCAGAGCTCCTATATTTTGTTCCCAGAAGCACCTATAGGACTTGTAGTGTGTTCGTGGCAGGCAGGCAGAGCTCCTATATTTTGTTCCCAGAAGCACCTATAGGACTTGTAGTGTGTTCGTGGCAGGCAGGCAGAGCTCCTATATTTTGTTCCCAGAAGCACCTATAGGACTTGTAGTGTGTTCGTGGCAGGCAGGCAGAGCTCCTATATTTTGTTCCCAGAAGCACCTATAGGACTTGTAGTGTGTTCGTGGCAGGCAGGCAGAGCTCCTATATTTTCTTCCCAGAAGCACCTATAGGACTTGAAGTGTGTTAGTCCCATCACACGGAGATCATATATTTTGTTCCCAGAAGCACCTATAGGACTTGAAGTGTGTTAGTCCCATCACACAGAGATCATATATTTTGTTCCCAGAAGCACCTATAGGACTTGAAGTGTGTTAGTCCCATCACACAGACCTATATTTTCTTCCCAGAAGCACCTATAGGACTTGAAGTTTGTTAGTCCCATCACACAGAGATCATATATTTTGTTCCCAGAAGCACCTATAGGACTTGAAGTGTGTTAGTCCCATCACACAGAGATCATATATTTTGTTCCCAGAAGCACCTATAGGACTTGAAGTGTGTTAGTCCCATCACACAGACCTATATTTTCTTCCCAGAAGCACCTATAGGACTTGAAGTGTGTTAGTCCCATCACACAGAGATCATATATTTTGTTCCCAGAAGCACCTATAGGACTTGAAGTGTGTTAGTCCCATCACACAGAGATCATATATTTTGTTCCCAGAAGCACCTATAGGACTTGAAGTGTGTTAGTCCCATCACACAGACCTATATTTTCTTCCCAGAAGCACCTATAGGACTTCTAGTGTGTTAGTGGAATCACACAGAGCTCCTCTATTTTCTTTGCAGAAGCACCCACAGGACTTCTAGTGTGTTAGTGGCATCACACAGAGCTCCTATATTTTCTTCTCAGCAGCACCCACAGGACTTCTAGTGTGTTAGTGGCATCACACAGAGCTCCTCTATTTTCTTTGCAGAAGCACCCATAGGACTTCTAGTGTGTTAGTGGCATCACACAGAGCTCCTATATTTTCTTCTCAGCAGCACCCACAGGACTTCTAGTGTGTTAGTGGCATCACACAGAGCTCCTCTATTTTCTTTGCAGAAGCACCCACAGGACTTCTAGTGTGTTAGTGGCATCACACAGAGCTCCTCTATTTTCTTTGCAGAAGCACCCATAGGACTTCTAGTGTGTTAGTGGCATCACACAGAGCTCCTATATTTTCTTCTCAGCAGCACCCACAGGACTTCTAGTGTGTTAGTGGCATCACACAGAGCTCCTCTATTTTCTTTGCAGAAGCACCCATAGGACTTCTAGTGTGTTAGTGGCATCACACAGAGCTCCTATATTTTCTTCTCAGCAGCACCCACAGGACTTCTAGTGTGTTAGTGGCATCACACAGAGCTCCTCTATTTTCTTTGCAGAAGCACCCATAGGACTTCTAGTGTGTTAGTGGCATCACACAGAGCTCCTATATTTTCTTCTCAGCAGCACCCACAGGACTTCTAGTGTGTTAGTGGCATCACACAGAGCTCCTCTATTTTCTTTGCAGAAGCACCCACAGGACTTCTAGTGTGTTAGTGGCATCACACAGAGCTCCTCTATTTTCTTTGCAGAAGCACCCACAGGACTTCTAGTGTGTTAGTGGCATCACACAGAGCTCCTCTATTTTCTTTGCAGAAGCACCCATAGGACTTCTAGTGTGTTAGTGGCATCACACAGAGCTCCTATATTTTCTTCTCAGCAGCACCCACAGGACTTCTAGTGTGTTAGTGGCATCACACAGAGCTCCTCTATTTTCTTTGCAGAAGCACCCACAGGACTTCTAGTGTGTTAGTGCATCACACAGAGCTCCTCTATTTTCTTTGCAGAAGCACCCATAGGACTTCTAGTGTGTTAGTGGCATCACACAGAGCTCCTATATTTTCTTCTCAGCAGCACCCACAGGACTTCTAGTGTGTTAGTGGCATCACACAGAGGTCCTCTATTTTCTTTGCAGAAGCACCCACAGGACTTCTAGTGTGTTTAGTGGCATCACACAGAGCTCCTATATATTCTTCTCAGCAGCACCCACAGGACTACCGACTACAATGGCTGGAAGACCGCCAAGGGGAGGCAGAGCGTGCAGAGCCAAGAACACAGGGCAGGCAGGCTCTGTTTCTAGTGGACGTGGCCGTGGACGTGGTCGTGCATCGTCATCAGCACGTGGCCATGGGACACGCGCGTCTTTGTTTTCGGCAGCTGGACATGTGGAGCCGCATCATGCTGAAGGCTTGGTAGAATGGATGACCAAGCCCTCCTCATCCTCCTCATCCTCTCTCACCCAGGCTCAGGGTACTGGCAGAGCATCATCAGCCACCCCTTCCCTAGACCCACCATGTCCTCCTGAGGAGTCCCCCGAACTCTTTGAGCACAGTGTTGGGTACATGCTCCAGGAGGATGCCCAACGATTCGAAGGCTCGGATGATGATACCCAGCTTGAGGAATCTGGCAGTACTGTTCCACCAGCTGCAGCTTACTGCCAGGTTTGCTCTAGTGGTGAAGAGGGAGGGGATGATGAGGTCACTGACTCCACGTGGGTGCCTGAAGGGAGAGAGGATGAGGAGGAGGACGAGGAGGAGGAGGATGCGGCGTCACATTTCCAACGAGGCAGGATGCCCCCTGGAGGCCAGGTAGAGGCCAGCACAGCAACTGTACAACACCGCAGAGCTCCGCCTGTGCAGGGCGCTGCCTCTGCACGTTATCAGAAAAGTTCTTTGGTGTGGGCCTTTTTTGAGACGAGTGCATCAGATCGCACCACTGCTATTTGCAATATTTGTCTCAAGCGTATCTCGCGTGGCCAAAACATCAGCCGCTTGGGCACCACAAGCATGACCAGACATATGTCGACCTGCCATGCAGCTCGTTGGCAGGCACACATAAAAGACCCACACCAAAGAACTAAGCGGACCTCTCCTTGCTCCTCATCAGCTGGGATCTCCATCCCCACTACACCTTCAGTCCTCTCTGAAAGCTGCTCTGAGAGGACTGAAGGTGTAGAATTAGGTGTGTCACAACCAAGTACTTGCAGTACACCGATGTCCGATTGCAGCAGGCAAATTTCCCTGCCCCAGCTGCTGGACCGTAGAAAGAAGTACACTCCCAGCCATCCACATGCCCAGCGGTTGAATGCTAGCTTGGCTAAATTGATAGCACTTCAACTGCTGCCTTTTCAGTTGGTAGACTCGGCCCCCTTCCGTGAGTTTGTTCAATGTGCGGTTCCTCAGTGGCAGGTTCCCAAACGCCACTTTTTCTCACGGAAGGCGATTCCGTCTCTCTACCGGCATGTGGAGGGCAATGTCCATGCCTCGCTGGACAGGGCGGTCAGCGGTAAGGTGCATATTACCGCTGACTCATGGTCCAGCAGGCATGGACAGGGACGGTACCTTTCTTTCACGGCCCATTGGGTCACTCTATTGGCAGCTGGGAGGGATGCAGGACAAGGTGCAGTAGTGTTGGAGGTTGTTCCGCCACCACGCCTCCAAAACGCTACTACTGCTACTGGTTGTGACACACCTCTCCCCTCCACCCCTCCTCTTCTTCTTCCTCCAGTGCTCTGTCCTTGGAACCAGCGGTGCTCCGTAGGTGTACAAGGGGCTACGCAAGTACGCAGGCAAAAAGATGCCATGCCGTGCTTGCGCTGGTGTGTTTGGGGGACAGGAGCCACACTGGGCCAGAGGTTCTGGCAGCTCTGCAGGGGCAGGCCGAGAGGTGGTTGACGCCACGTCAGCTTAAGCCAGGAATGGTCGTTTCTGACAATGGCACCAACCTCCTCTCCGCCCTGCGACAGGGGCAGCTCACCCATGTGCCCTGCATGGCTCACGTCCTCAACCTGGTGGTGCAGCGGTTCTTGGGCAGGTTCCCAGGCTTACAGGATGTCCTGAGGCAGGCCAGGAAAGTCTGTGTGCATTTCCGCCGATCTTATAATGCCAGTGCTCGGCTGACTGAGCTGCAAAAGGAGCTGAACCTGCCCAAGAACCGCCTAATATGTGACATGCCCACCAGGTGGAACTCAACGTTGGCCATGCTGCAGCGACTGCACACGCAGCAGAGGGCCATCAATGAGTACCTTTGCGACTATGGCACCAGGACAGGGTCTGGGGAGCTTGTTTTTTTTTCCCCACGTCAGTGGAGCATGATCAGGGATGCATGCACTGTCCTCTCACCATTTGAGGAGGCCACGAGGATGGTGAGCAGTGACAGTGCATGCATCAGTGACACTGTCCCTCTTGTCCACCTGTTGGAGCATACGCTGCGTGGGATAATGGACAGGGCACTTGAGGCAGAACAGAGGCAGGAAGAGGAGGACTTCCTTGCCTCTCAAGGCCCCCTTTATCCGGACAGTGTTCCTTCTGTCCCACCCATCACACAGGAAGAGGATGAGGAGGAGGAGGAGGAGGAGGATTGTGTGAGCATGGAGGTGGAGCCTGGCACTCAGCAGCAGCAGTCTTTTAGGGATGATGTACAGTCCCAACAAACCAGTGGACTTGTACGTGGCTGGGAGGAGGTGGCTGGCGATCATGTCATCCTCAGTGACCCAGAAGACTCCGGACCGAATGCCTCAGCTAACCTACGCTGCATGGCCTCCCTGATCCTGCAAAGCCTGCGGAAGGATCCTCGTGTTCTTCGGATCAAGGAGAGGGACCATTACTGGCTGGCCACTCTCCTTGATCCGCGGTACAAGGGTAAGGTTGCGGACCTTATCTTGCCGTCGCAGAGGGAGCAGAGGATGAGACATCTCAGGGAGGCCTTGCAGAAAGGTCTGTGCAACGCGTTCCCAGAAACTGGGAGGCTACAAACTCCTGGTCCTGGGCGACGAGTTGCTGAGGCTTCGGTCAGTAGCAGAAGGAGCGGTGGGGAAGGTGGACGTCTGACCGATGCGTTCAGACAATTTTTTAGTCCGCAGCCCCAAGGTATGATCGGTTCCAGCAACCATCGCCAGCGTCTGATATACATGGTGCAGGAATACCTTGGGGCAAGGTCAGACTTGGACACCTTTCCCACCGAAAATCCTCTGGCTTACTGGGTCCTGAGGATGGATCACTGGCCAGAGCTTGCACAGTATGCAATTGAGCTACTGGCCTGTCCTGCCTCCAGCGTTCTTTCCGAACGCACATTCAGTGCTGCTGGAGGATTTGTCACCGATCATAGGGTGCGCCTGTCCACCGCCTCGGTTGATCGACTGACCTTCATCAAAATGAATCAGTCTTGGATCACCACCAGCTACCAGGCACCTGAGGCGGATATAACCGAATAATTTTTAATATCACATCCCTTCAAGACTGCCTATGCTGATGCTGAGTGACTGTCCTCTTATGTTCACTGACTATCCTCTTCCTCCTCCTCAATGATCCATGCCACCACACCAGTGCCTAAGGCACAATTTTTCAGCCCCTGTTTAACAGGGGCGTGTACATACAATTTTTATAAAAAAAATGCTTCGCAACACGTGTGACTGCTGTGCTCCAAGTACAGTATCTGTGAGGGGTTGCAGTGTTGTGGCACCAGCACCAGTGCCTAAGGCAAATTTTTCAGCCCCTGTTTAACAGGGGCGTGTACTTACAATTTTTTTAAAAAATGCTTCGCAACACGTGTGACTGCTGTGCTCCAAGTACAGTATCTGTGAGGGGTTGCAGTGTTGTGGCACCAGCACCAGTGCCTAAGGCAAATTTTTCAGCCCCTGTTTAACAGGGGCGTGTACTTACAATTTTTTAAAAAAATGCTTCGCAACACGTGTGACTGCTGTGCTCCAAGTACAGTATCTGTGAGGGGTTGCAGTGTTGTGGCACCAGCACCAGTGCCTAAGGCACAATTTTTCAGCCCCTGTTTAACAGGGGCGGGTAATTACAATTTTTTTAAAAAAATGCTTCGCAACACGTGTGACTGCTGTGCTCCAAGTACAGTATCTGTGAGGGGTTGCAGTGTTGTGGCACCAGCACCAGTGCCTAAGGCACAATTTTTCAGCCCCTGTTTAACAGGGGCGGGTAATTACAAATCTTGATCTAATAGTTCACAGCAGGGCCCATTCCTGCGCCCACCAAGAGTAACTATGAGGGCCTACAGTCTTGTGGCAACACCGTCCACCACCACCGCCAAAGGCCCAATTTTTCTGCCCTGTTCATCAGGTGCTTGCAATTACAAATCTTGATCTAATAGTTCACAGCAGGGCCCATTCCTGCGCCCACCAAGAGTAACTATGAGGGCCTACAGTCTTGTGGCAACACCGTCCACCACCACCGCCAAAGGCCCAATTTTTCTGCCCTGTTCATCAGGTGCTTGCAATTACAAATCTTGATCTAATAACTCACAGCAGGGCCCATTCCTGCGCCCACCAAGAGTAACTATGAGGGCCTACAGTCTTGTGGCAACACCGTCCACCACCACCCCCAATTTTTCTGCCCTGTTCAACAGGTGCATGCAATTACAAATCTTGATCTAATAACTCACAGCAGGGCCCATTCTTGCGCCCACCAAGAGTAACTGTGAGAGCTTACAGTCTTGTGGCAACACCGTCCACCACCACCGCCAAAGGCCCAATTTTTCTGCCCTGTTCATCAGGTGCTTGCAATTACAAACCTTGATCTAATAACTCACAGCAGGGCCCATTCCTGCGCCCACCAAGAGTAACTGTGAGAGCTTACAGTCTTGTGGCAACACCGTCCACCACCACCGCCAAAGGCCCAATTTTTCTGCCCTGTTCATCAGGTGCTTGCAATTACAAACCTTGATCTAATAACTCACAGCAGGGCCCATTCCTGCGCCCACCAAGAGTAACTGTGAGAGCTTACAGTCTTGTGGCAACACCGTCCACCACCACCGCCAAAGGCCCAATTTTTCTGCCCTGTTCAACAGGTGCATGCAATTACAAATCTTGATCTATTAACTCACAGCAGGGCCCATTCCTGTGCCCACCAGTCTTGTGGCTACACCAACATCTAATAGGGCAAATTTCTGCAGAGTATATACGCCAGGCCCCTACTTTCAAACATCCAACTTACAAACGACTCCTACTTGCAAATGGAAAGAGAAAACAGGAAGTGAGAGGAAATCTACCCCTAGGAAGGGAAATTCTATCCTGTTAGATTTAATTTGGGAAAAAGGTATCTCCTCTCTACTGATACTTTATCACCAATCCTTGTTTCAATTAAAACCCCACTTTTTCGGCTTATAACCACATTTTAAGGGGATGAGCCAGGACGTGCGGACGTAGCTACGCACGGGGGGAGGGGCCTGATGCAGCGGGCGGCCTGAGTGAACGCTGACCGCAAGGAGGACAGATGCCGGCGCTCCATGGAAGGTAGGCGCCGCGCACCTCCGAGCGACAGCACTACGCACGTGAGACGCTCTGTAAGGATCAGAGCCTGCTGACTGGGGCCGCCTGACCGATACCTGGAACACCCCTGCCTCCTTCACCCCGAGCCCTCCCTCCCGCCGACCCGGATCTCCGATGCTCTCCTCCCCGCCTGTTAGAAGCGCTCAGACCGTGAGTAAACTTTGAACATCAACCCCCCTTTAGGAGGGGGGAGTCTCTCTTATCTTCCCTATACCTACGGCGCGAGGTAAGCAGACTTTGTTTTCATCGATAACAACCTGTCTCCCCAATAAGGTGGAATACATCAAGGGACTTTGTCTATGTTTCTATGTTTACATTTGGAACAGCGGTCTGCTGGGGTCAATGAACGTTTTAAATACAGGTTCAATAAGGACAAACTGTCATTTTTTCTTTTTTTTCTTTTTTTTTTTTTTCCCAGTGGCCAGTATATATTCTCATGTTCTCCCCATGAAGCTGAGGGACGTATTTTGTTTTTTCACCCCCGACATTGATATGAACGTCTCCCACGTCTCTCACTCGGGATGTGATAGGGTCTCCCTATTAGCATGCACAGCACAGGCTGATGGTCCCAAATAGGACTAACGGTGTCCCAACGGATTAGAAACCCGGACCAGGGCGAATCCTGAGCTTTTAGGGCTCAATTTTCATATAGTTTATTGCCCGCTTCCGAGCGGAGAGACCTTGGACCCCAGCCTGTGTCGGTGCAGCTTTTACCCACCCCACCTTGGGGGGAGAATTGTACCCCCTCATTGGTAGAGGATGGAATAGGGAAAGGGAGCCTTGCGCCGACAGGGAGGGTTACTGCCTCTATCAGTAATTGTCTCTGTTACACGAACTCTCATCTTTTTCTCCTGTGCCCACCCTTCCCTCCCCCTTGGGGTTCTGGTGGATGTTACTTAGCCCTAGCTTGCGGTCCCCACGCAGCCCCTCCCTCCCTGCAGCTCAACAAACCCCCTTGAGAGACTTATTTTTAAAAAAAATCTATAAGCCCTTGCCAGCTTCCATAGCCCCTCTTTTTATCCTTAGAGGGCTCATATAGGGGACTGGCTGTAGGGTGTACGGGAGGTAGGAGGAAGAGACCCCGTGACTCGATAGCCTCCCCCTAAGGGCACGCATCATCCATTTTTGGGGCCCCAGACGGGTTGTGTCAACGGGCCAGAGGCAGCAGTTTTTTCTTTCTTTTTTTTTTTTTTTTTTCTTTCTGGACAACCTTGCAGGGGAATGTCTGTCCAGGACCTACAGCCTGTTGTAGGGTAAGGCCCTGGTTGAACACCTGGTATAGACCTACAACCTGCAGGAGTAAGAAGAAGAGGAACAGGAACTGGGCTCGGAGGAGGTAGGGCGGAAGGGAGAGTAACCTAAAACATTCCGAGGAAGTACCCCCTCTAGCAAGCTGGGGAGGAGAATTAGAAAACCCCCCAAAGGAAATATGAGTAAACCATCCAAAAAAGCGCCCCCTAAAACCCCTAAACCCGCGGCCAGTGACATAAAACAATATATGAGATCCGGATCTAGCCCACAACCCCCTAATGCGGATCACCAATCTAAAGCTATGACAGATAAAAAGAAAGGTAAAGATAAAAAAGCTGACATGACACTTGATCAGACCTTATCAGAACAGGCGATGGAAAGTGAGACGAACGGAAGTAGGCCTTCCGAACAGGAGGCTGAGTCACAGGGCCCTACAAAGAAAGAAATGGAGGAAATGCTCCAGAAGATGGAAAACTCCATCAAAGGGGAATTTACCCTCCTTAGAGAAGACTGGGGTCACCTGCTAGGAAGGGTGGAAACTGTCGAGAAGAAGATGGAAGCGCAGGAACACGAGACTCTTGAATTGAAGGAGCAAATACGAGTATTACACCTGAAACAACGGGACACCCTTTACAAGCTGGAGGATATCGAAAACAGAAATAGGAGACAGAATATTAGGGTGAAACTGGTTCCCGAGAAGGAAGGAGAGGACCTAAGGGACATTATATTTCTAATATTTAACCCGCTTATAGCAAGAGGCCGTGAAAATTTCCCTAAAATTGAGAGAGTCCACCGGGTGGGCAGAAGGCAAACAGCAGAGTCTGGTAGACCTAGAGACATTATTGTTAGGTTCAGATATTACGAGGATAAGGCGGAAATCTGGGCAAAATTATATCGGAGCCCCCCCCTGAATTATGAAGGCACTGAAGTCCAAATTTACTCGGACCTATCCCCCCAGACCTTAGAAAGACGCAGGCACCAGAGGCCTTTATTAGAAGCATTACGATCTGCTAATATAAAATACACCTGGGGGTTCCCGGCAAGCTTAATCGGGAACAAGGACGGGCGCTCCGCCAGACTGCGCTTCCCGGAGGAGGTGCCAGACTTCTGCAGTAAAATGGGCATCCAAGTATTGGCCTTGCCAGGATGGGTAGAGGGGGGAGAGAACGGCTAAATCCGTCCGAGGGGACGGGGAGGAGGGGGGGGGGAGCTCACGGGGGGGAGGGAGGGCTGGGGGGGGGGGTTTTTTTTTTTTTTCTTCCGGGTGTCGGTCGGGCGGGTACCAGGGGGGCAGGGAATTACATCTTTTCTCTTTTCGCCCGCTGCTCCCCGATTACTTAATACTATCGGGAGAATGGCTGGATTTTCCAGCCACTCAGTGCCCCACCCCTCCTGAGATGGTGGGAGAGACGTGGGAGGCCAGACACTTGAATGGCCCCCAACGACTCCAAGACCCCAGAGAGGGCTAGGGCGGGACGGGAGGGGAGGGTCGGTGGGGGGGCGGGGATTGAGGGGAGGGGAGGGGGGAGGGTTGGGAGGAGGGGGGTGAGGAGGGGGGAGGAGGGAAGAGGGGGTGGGAGGGGGGTGGGGTTTTCCTCCGCGTCACCCCGACACCGCGTGGACACTGACATTAAAAGCCTCGTTACTGTGACAAGATGACTTTGATTAAATTTGTATCCTATAATGTAAAGGGACTTAATCTCCGGGCTAAAAGACAAAAGATTCTTGAGGAACTGAGGGCCTATGGGGCAGGTGTGGTCTTCCTTCAGGAGACACACCTGTCCCGAATGTCCAATACCCAATTAGCCTCGGGTCATTACCCATCTTGGTATTATGGTGATGCCATTATCAATAGGGCAAGGGGGGTGGCCATCGGATTCTCTAGAGATATACAGTTTCAAGTGGAGAGTAGGGTGGAGGACCCAGTGGGTAGATTTTTGTTTCTGAGAGGTTCGCTTGGTGGCAATAAATATACTTTTGCAAACATATATGCCCCAAATATTAAACCGATTAAATTTCTGAAAGAGATTCTGTCCAAATTAAGAGACTTTAGACAGGGGTACGTCATCTTGATGGGGGACTTCAATTTTTGTATGGACCCGGATCTCGATTGTACGTCCCGTGTCCGTGGGATATGTAAGGAACAACTCAAAACGATTAAGCAGAATTTAAGGTCCAATCAGTTGGTTGATGTCTGGAGGGTACAACATCCTGGAGACAGGGATTACACCTTCTATTCCCACGTACACCGATCCCGATTGGATCATATTTTTATTGATCATGCCCTTCTAGAACGAGTTAAGGACACGAAGGTGGAGATCGTCTCCATATCAGACCACGCCCCAGTCTCAATGGTCCTGGATTGCCCTGAACTACAGGCCCCCTCATCGAGTTGGAGATTGAATGAGGAACTCCTCCACGATGAGGAAATAGTCGAGCAAATTAAAAACGAAATAAAACTTTTTTTTGAAATTAATGATAATGGGGAGGTCCTGGGGTCAACTCTATGGGACGCCCACAAATCCTATATAAGAGGGATCTTAATTACAAAGGGGGCTTGGAAAAAAAAAAGAGAGTGGGAAAAAAAAAAACGTCCTGGTAGAAGAAATAAAAACTGCTGAGCAGATCCATAAATCCTCCATCGCACCAAACAGGGACCTGTATTCAAAAATTATCTCCCTCAGGGAAGACTTAAAAGACCTGATGGAACAACAAATAAAACAAGCATCGGATTTAGTGGCTAAGGAGAGGTACATTGGTAGTAACAAATCCGGAAAATATTTGGCCAGAACTCTCCGTAATAAAAAGTCCCGTAATTACATCGAAAAAATAAGAAACAAAAAAGGGGACATTAGGTATCCTTCCAGGGACATCGCCGAATCTTTCAGAGCTTATTTCGAAGATGTTTATTCGGTGGAACCGCAGGGGATCAGACCTGATAGGGCTCTGAAGGGGGAAAGATTCCTGAATAGCGCTGGCCTCCCTAAACTCCCAACGGAGGTAAGTGAGGGGCTAGATAGTCCCTTTACGGAAGACGAAATTAAAAGGGCTCTGATGGGATCCCCGAAGGGCAAGAGCCCTGGCCCGGACGGGTTTACTAATCTGTACTATAAAACCTTCCAGGAGGTATTAATCCCCAGAATTTGTGCATACTTTAATGGACTTGGTCAGAGTTTCGGAATGTCAACTGAGTCTTTGGCCGCGGATATCACCATGATTCTGAAGGAGGGGAAGGATGGATCAGTGTGCTCAAGTTACAGGCCAATCTCGCTTTTAAATGCCGATACCAAATTATACGCTAAGGTTCTGGCCGAGAGGATTAGGGGCCACTTGAGCACACTGGTCCATCCCGACCAGGTGGGATTTGTCCCGGGTAGAGAGGGACGGGACAACGGAATCCGAGCGTTGTTGGTAATTCATAAGATCAGGAAAGCAGGGTCCCCAGGTCTACTCCTGTCGATAGACGCCGAGAAAGCGTTCGACAGGGTAGACTGGGGACTCATGTTTCAAACCTTAACCCATATGGGTTTTGGGCCCATGATCATTCAAAAAATAGCGGTACTGTATGCCTACCCAACAGCTAGGATTAAAATAAACGGAACAACCTCCCTACCGTTTTATATGAAAAACGGTACTAGGCAGGGATGTCCGTTGTCCCCCCTTTTATTCATTCTGACCCTGGAGCCTCTTTTGTCCACAATAAGGGGACATCCGGGAATACACGGGGTACCAGCAGAAGACGAGGAACATAAATTGGCGGCATTCGCAGATGACGTTTTGTTCTTCTTGGGAAACCCACAGACATCCATGCCACTTCTGATGAAAGTCCTGAGACAATACGGGGAGATTTCTAATTTTAAAATCAACTCCTCCAAGACATTTGTCTTGAATGTCAATGTATCTAGTTCGGCACAGCAGAGCCTGGAGGGGCGATTTGGGTTTCCATGGAAGCAACAAATTAAGTATTTGGGAATAACCCTGTCCAGGTCCTTGAAGGCAATGTTTAATATTAATTACCTCCCCCTGTTAGATGATATCGCCAAAAAATGCAAAGAATTTAATAATAGACCTTTGACGTGGCTGGGGAGGATTAACTCCGTAAAAATGATGATCTTACCACTAATTTCTTATAAATTCCAGATGCTCCCAATCCCCCTGTCGGTAAATTATTTAAGAAAGTTAAAGTCCCTAATTTTGAATTTTATCTGGAGACATAGGAAGCATCGTATAGCACTTCATACCTTAAAGCAAGAAAAAAACAAGGGTGGCCTAGCGGTCCCTGATATTGAAAACTATTATCAAGCAGCCGTCCTCTCAAGAATCCCCGAGTGGGGGGCGGATCATAGTGACAAAAGATGGGTAAAATTAGAAAAATCACTAAGCAATTTACAATTGGGTACCCTTATATGGAACCCACCTCACCACAGGTCTCTGGGAGAGAACACACACGCCATAACCACTAATACATTGCGCATTTGGGATAGGGTTTACAAGCACTTAAACGGAGAGTTCAATTCACCACTAATCGCACTTAGAAATAATGAATATTTTCAGCCTGGGAGGGTAACGGTGGGAGGGGGATGGGTTAAAAAGGAGGGCACATGTTTGAAAGACATAATGCAAAACGGTAGGATATTATCACTCACAGAACTTCGGAATAAAGGAGACATGTTCAAGATGGATGAATGGAGGTATTTGCAATTGTGCCACTTCCTAAGCAGCCTTCCCCAACCGATCAGGGCCGCTGATGATCTGACCCGAATGGAGCGGGTTTTCACGGCCGGTAAGGGGAGGAAAACGATCTCCAAAATATATAAGCTACTAATTGAGGGGAGTGACAGGGGAATACCCCCATTCATCCAAAAATGGGAAAGAGATTTGGGCACTAAAGTTGATGCACTCACGATAGGCAAAATAATGAAACTAACCCATAGGTCCGCTATAGATACCAGGTCAGCTGAATCAAACTATAAAGTCATGTCTCGGTGGTACATTACCCCGGCTAAGTTAAGTAAGTTCCTCCCGGGGTCCCCGGAGACCTGTTGGAGGGGATGCCCCGAGAAAGGGACCATGGCCCACCTGTGGTGGGACTGCAGTAAAATTAAGACCTACTGGGCCAAAATTTTAAGGTACGTGAAGGAAATTACTGGCAATGAACTCGATAACGATCCGTGGGCTATTCTGATGCACGGCACCAGAGAAGGGATAAAACAATACGAGAGGTCACTGGTCCCTCATCTTTTAAATGCGGCCAAGCGAACGATAGCCAGAAATTGGGGCAATCACGATAGCCCACTTATCTGGGAATGGATCGATAGGGTTGAAGATACACGCCAGATGGAGACTTTAAGGATTAGAGCTGAAGAAAGGAAGGGGGATTCGGAGAAAAAAAAATGGGAAGGTTGGCTTAAATTTAAAAAAACCTGGAGCTTTGTTGAAGTAGTTAGGATTCAGCTATAGCCTGTGAGGCGAGGGATATCTCGTTGCAAATAGATGGACGGGCCGTGGGGCCGGGGTGACGCGGAGGAAGGGAGGGATGGGTGGAAGGGGATAAAATGACCACAGGGAATGTGATGGGGGAGAGGTAGCTTCATAGTTTCTTTTTGGGTTTTGTATGGTGTTTTCTCTTCTTTTTGACAAATCAAAAGCGAGTAAAGCCACAATGATGTGATGACCAATTGGGACAGTGATGAACGGACAAGTTGATTCGGGTCCCTTGCGAAAGGCTGAACTGATGTGGCAAAGAAAAAAAGAAAAAAAAAAAAAAAAACAAAACCCCACTTTTTCCAAAAACATTTGTCATTGGGATGGAAAGTTAGGTGACATGTTCTGAACAGATGTGCAAAGACAGCAAATGTTACAGGGGTGATAACCCCTCCCTATGTTCTCCAAAAAGCTTAAAAATAGATTTTTTTGGGATGGAGCTACACTTCATAATGTACCTGTTCAGATTCTACTTAAGAACAAACCTAAAGCCGCAAGTGGTTTTAAATGGCTTCTTTTTTTCCTTTACAAATGTCATTTTGTGCAAGGACAGTTCTAAACACGGGAAACACATGCCACTTCACAGGCATACTTTAGACACCCCCCAGGTACCATATTTAAAGGAAAATTTCACTTTTTTTTTCACTTTATGCATCATTAAAATGACTGCTCCCGAAAAAACGTTAGTTTTTAAAAGTTCTTTTTGCATTGATATATGTCCCCTGGGGCAGGACCCGGGTCCCCAAACCTGTTTTATGACATTAACATGCATATTGGCCGTTGTAATTAGCACTTTTGATTTCGAACGTTCGCGTCCATTATAACGTATAGGGTTCGAAAATTCGCGCGAACTTTCGGTCGGTTCGAAGGTTCTGGTGCGAACCGAACCCGGGGGGTGTTCGGCTCATCCCTATTGGCTAGCATGTTCACAAATGTGTGTTGTCGGGCTTTCCAATCGTGTGTACACAAGTATGTCGGACTAAAGTCCAAAGTACAAACACGCATGCTCGGAAGCAGAAGCGGTCGGTCTTGTAAACTAGTGTTCGTAATGAAGAATTAACATTTCGTGACGTGGCAAATTATGAAATCTCCAAATGCAACGCACAATTCTCTTCTTCTTTAATGGGATAATAATGACGCTGCTTTGCTTGTGATACTGATGGAGTTATTGCAAACTAATTTTCAAAGGCTTTTTTTTTTAGTGATATCAAGAATAATATTATTATGCTTTTTTTTTATTTTTATTTGTGCAAGTTACCACAACACTATTATCCCGTAGTTTTTAAGATCAAAGATACAAATATGTTGGTGTCCCTTGTCAATTTTACATTGTATTTTTTTAAATGTAACTGCCTACTCCCAAACTGTCATTTGAAGTAAAACACATAGCCAAGTATTATTCTCCACAATTTTTTTATTGCGCATTAAAAAAATAAAAAAAATAAAATTAGACATGCTATCTGCCAATAGAACTTAACCAAAAAGTGCATTCTATGCATCCAAAAATATAGAAGATATACCATATCATATCATTATTATTCAACCCAAAAATAAAGTCAAAGTAATAACTCCAAGGCCAATAATAAATAATACGTTATCTCCTCCGATTCGGCAACATGTCTGGTTGACGAACGGCCGTTCAGAAACGAACTGAAAAGCACGAATCAACACTCACCAAACTTCTACTAACACAAAATTAGCAGAAGGAGCCCAAAGTGTGACGTTAAAGAGCTGAAAAACCACGTAGTACGTCTAGTAGGTCACTACGATCGTAATTGTTGGCAAACATTTGTGTGACCGTGTGTATGCAAGACAGGTTTGAGCCAACACCCTTCGAACAAAATTCCACGGTTTTGTTGTCGGAAAGTCCATTCCTGTGTACGGGGCATTACATTTAAAATAGAAGACATGCGAGTAGCTACGGCGAAGTGGGGCCAACAAAATGCTGAGAATGAAAGACTTCCGGTTTCGGCCATAACCGGAAGTGACATCACTTGGCTCCTCCCAACGTGTTTGCTTCATTATTCCTCATTTGAACAATGCACTTTATTATTGTTGTTAATTTTGCACTGGATTTGCACTTACTTTTATATATTTTTTAATGTTTTATTGGTGCATAATAATTTAGCGCTGCTCCATTATACAGGCTTTAATAGTCTTGGCTTAAGATCTTCACACACAGGGACACTCCATGAGCCATGCACTGTGTACTGTACCCTTACTTTGTACATACTATCTTCAGGCTTAGGTTTTATCTCTGAGCAATATCAGTACAGTATTTTCTGTGTTTATTAAAAATGCAGTGCCTGATGTTTGTAATGTACTCTTATTGTACACTTATTTCCTTTTCCCTTTCTTTCAGGAAACAAAACCAGAGACGGAGTGACTTCAGGTCAGTATCAACCTCTTTTTCCAAGCGTTGTCCTCCCTTGTTGCTGCACAGAACGCTAATCTCTGTGACATGGCACCTCAGGCAGTCAGGCAACCGGAGCCAGCTCTGTTCATAACAGGATCAAAAGCTAATGGGTCACTGAGATCATCCAGGCTGAGATAATGCAATTAATACAAGTAGCCACTGCTCATCTTCCACATGTTTACATGTAAAATTCAAAGCAGAAGCTGAATGTGTGCACGGTAGGCCTTCCAATGTTAGCCATTTAGAGAAATGAATATGTAACATATTTCACATTCCTGTACTTCATGCTATCGTTTTATAATTCTTGCAACTCAGTTTTTATCTTTTGATTTCTTGGAGGCAGGAAGATTTGTGGTCATTATGACATACCGGTAACTGTGGCTTCAAAATGTATTTCAGGGCATAATAAAATACATGTAATACATTATTTATATATATATATATATATATATATATATATATATATATATTACCGTATTTATCGGCGTATAACACGCACCGGCGTATAACACACACCCCAAGTTTAGGAGGGCATTTTAAGGAAAAAAAGTTTAGGAGGGAAGTTTAGGGAAAAAAAACACTTACATTTAAGCGTCATTTGCAGCTTGCCCAGCGTCATTTGCAGCTTTGCCCAGTGTGATTTGCAGCTTGCCCAGCGTCATTTGCAGCTTGTCAGCGTCATTTGCAGCTTGTCAGCGTCATTTGCAGCTTGCCCAGTGTCATTTGCAGCTTTGCCCAGTGTGATCTGCAGCTTGCCCAGTGTGATCTGCAGCTTGCCCAGTGTGATCTGCAGCTTGCCAGTGTGATCTGCAGCTTGTCAGTGTCAGTTGCAGCTTGCCAGCGTCATTTCCATCTTTTCCACATTTAAAATTGCCGCCTAGAAAGACCGCGCGGCCGGAAAAGACCGAGCGTCGGCGGAAAAGCCCGAGCCGTCTGTTCGGCTCCTGCTCTCAGTCCCGCCTCCCTGCTGTTTCGGAAGCGAGCGCAGGGAGGCGGGACTGCGAGTGGAGCCGGAAAAGCCCGAGCCGTCTGTTCGGCTCTGCTCGCAGTCCTGCCTCCCTGCTGTTTCAGAAGCAAGCGCAGGGAGGCGGGACTGCGAGCAGAGCGGAACAGACAGATCGGTCTTTTTCGGCGGCGCTCGTTTTTTTCCGGCGGCGCTCGTTTTTTTCCGGCGGCGGCCGCTGTTTTTCGGCGCCGTTTTAATTTTTTGGGCACTGTTTTTTGGGGTATCGGCGTATAACACGACTTTCCCCCGATTTTAAGGGGGAAAAAGTGCGTGTTATACGCCGATAAATACGGTATATTATATATATTATATATAATGTTTTGTCCATTTGAAGATCCTACAAGTACAGTATAATGCCTATTGATCTGCCAGAAATGCATTCTGCTCCTAAATCCTTTTGTGGGTTTACAACATACAGCATTTTTGTGGTGTCAGCCCTGCCCTGTTTTTTTTACTAAATTACTCAAGCCCTTCCACTCTTCTCAGCTCTACAAAATAGGGGCTAATCATTCAGTAGTCCCAAGACCAGAACTTTCTAATTACTCTCCCTGAGATAACACAGGAAGTGTGCACAAGAATTTCTGACATGGTTAACAAGTCATTTTCGCACTTGTTGAACAGAAATAGAAAAGCACTTATGCCGCGTACACACCGTCGGGAAATGTTCGATGTGAGCTTGTTGTTGGAAAGTCCGACCGTGTGTATGCTCCATCGAACATTTGCTGTCGGAATTTCCACATGTTTGAGAGCAGGTTCACAAATTTTCCGCCAACTTCACTTGTTGTCGGAATTTCCGATCGCGTGTACACAAGTCCGTCGCACAAAAGTTCATGCATGCTTGGAATTAAGTAGAAGGAGCCACACTGGCTATTGAACTTCCTTTTTCTCGGCTCGTCGTATGTCTTGTACGTCACCGCGTTCTCACGTTCTGAATTTCAGACAACATTCGTGTGACCGTGTGTATGCAAGACAAGTTTGAGCCAACATCCTTCGGAAAAAAATCAACGGTTTTGTTGTCGGAATGTCCGATCGCGTGTATGCGGCATTACATTACAATGGTATAATTAACAGACAAATGAAACAAATAAGTGAAGTTTAGTGTTAGAGATTACATACTCTTTAACCCACAAGGGGAGGTAAAGGTGGAGGTAAAGAGGAGGTCTCCTTTAACTGACATACACTATATTGTGAAAAGTATTGGGACACCTGCCTTTACACACACATGAACTTTAATGGCATCCCAGTCTTAGTCCCCATACACACTATTAGGATTTATGCAGATTTTTGTCTTCAGATTTAACAAAACCATATAATATGTGGTCAAACCTTAAGAGTTTCAATTTGTATCCAATCAGGCAGGCCCTACATGGTTTTGGTAAATCTGAAGACAAAAATCTGCAGAAAATCTAATAGTGTGTATGGGGCTTTAGTCCGTAGGGTTCAATATTGAGTTGGCCCACACTTTGCAGCTATAACAGCTTCAACTTTTCTGGGAAGGCGGTCCACAGGGTTTAGGAGTGTGTCTAAGGGAATGTTTGATCATACTTTTTGCACTGGTCCAAATCATTTGGTGGGGGGTTATGGTGTGGGGTTGTTTTTCAGGGGTTTGGCCCCTTAGTTCCTGTGAAGGGAACTCTTAGGGCGTCAGCATACCAAGACATTTTGGAAAATTTTATTTTACCAACTTTGTGGGAACAGTTTGGGGATGGCCCCTTCCTGTTCCGACATGACTGCGCACAGTGCACAAAGCAAGGTCCATAAAGACATGGATGAGCGAGTTTGGGGTGGAGGAACTTGACTGGCCTGCCCAGAGTCCTGACCTCAACCCAATAGAACACCTTTGGTGATGAATTAAAGTGGAGACTGAGAGCCAGACCTTCTCATCCAACATCAGTGCCTGACCTCACAAATGCACTTCTGGAAGAATGATCAAACATTCCCATAGACACACTCCTAAACCTTGTGGACAGCCTTCCCAGAAGAGTTGAAGCTGTTATAGCTGCAAAGGGGCGGGCCAACTCAATATTGAACCCTACTGACTAAGACTGGGTTGCTATTAAAGTTCATGTGTGTGTAAAGACAGGTGTCCCAATACTTTTGACAATATAGTGTAGGTCAGTTAAAGGAGACCTCCCCTTTACCTCCCCTTGTGGCTTAAAGAGTATGTCATCTCTAACAATAAACTTCACTTATTTGTTTCCTTTGTCTGTTAATTATATCATTATACTGTAAGTGCTTTTCTATTTCTGTTCATCAAGTGCAAAAATTACTTGTTAACCATGTCAGAAATTCTTTGTCTTGTGCACACTTCCTGTGTTATCTCAGGGAGAATAATTAGTACTCCAAGTTCTGATCTGGGGACTACAGAAGGATTAGCCCCTATTTTGTAGAGCTGAGAAGAGTGGAAGGGCTTGAGTAATTTAGTAAAAAAAACAACAGGGCAGGGCTGACACCACAAAAATGTTGTATGTTGTAAACATCCCTGATGGGTTTACTTCCTCTTTGTTTCCCTGCAAAGGTAAAGCATAATGGACTACTATGCATAGTAGTCCATTATGTGTCACTTACCTGACACAGGAGCCTGCAATGTCACCGATGTCCCCTTGTGTACGGAGCCTCCATCTTCTTGGTGGGTCTCGCTGCTCCGGCGCTGTCATTCGACGGAGCCGCTATGACGTCACTCCCGCGCATGCGCACAGGAGCCGCCACTCGCAGCATATGGCCGTTAACAGTGGCGCGCTCATAGATAGATGACTGGATAAACTGACATCATTTGATAAATGAAGTACACATATCAACTGTTCTTAAATCTGTGTGTTTCATATTTAATTTGAAAATAGAAATAAAAAGATAAGCATAGTAAATGAAATTCATATTTTTGTTCTGGGAATTTCAGAATAATAGGTTATTATGATTTAAAAAAGTAAGATCCGATCAGGTCACACATTTTTGCCTAGTTAAACACAGCAGTCTAGCTTGGGCCCCTTGCAGACAAGCTTGCAGGCAGCAAGGCTGGATGATGTACCTATCTCTCCTGGGAGGTTTACAATGCTGGAAGGGATGCTTGGCAGCTAGATGCCCTCATGTGTGAGGGGCCTTACAGTTTGGGAACACTATTCTCAGCGCACGGCTTTGAAGCCAGCCACCTATCAGCTAAAGATAAAACCCCTGTGATGTCTCCTCTAGGACAAACATGCTGTCTGCATAGCAAACTTTAAATTCATATGAATTAGGAACCGCAGGCTATGTGCAATATACACAACACAGTACTGTACTGTACAATACCATCATTTTACGTTTCAGTCAAAATAGAACTGTTTAAGTGCAAAATTTGAATTCCATGCTTACATCCTAAAGCCCCATACACACGGTCGGATTTTCCCATGGATTCTGTCCTATCGGACAATGTTGTCGTAAAATCCGACCGTGTGTAGGCACCATCGGACAGTGTACGTCGGATTGTCTGACGGACAAAGTCCTATCTCCTGCTGGATACATTTTTCGACAACAAAGTCCGATCACACCAAATCCGATCGTGTGTATCGAATTCCGACGGACAAAGTGCTACGCATGCTCAGATCACATTACAAGACCAAAGCTATTGGCTACTAGCCTCTACGTAGTCCCGTCGTAGGCAACAAACGTCACCACGTTCAGAATGATCGGATTTTTCAACAACTTTGTCCGACCGTGTGTACGCAACACCAACATCGGACAAAGTACGACGGACATGATCCGACGGACCTGGTCCTCAGATAATCCGAGCGTGTGTATGGGGCTTTAAAGTGTTACTAATCGCACAACAGTAAAATCAGTCTGTGTATGCAGTAAAGCATGCTGGTTATACCCACTGTGGAACCTAATGGGTTAATCCTCTGCATTGAGTAAAAAAGCTGTTTGATTCTGTCTTCTCTGATCCTCCCCTTCTTCCACTGTCCCCTATCCATCTCCTGATAGAACAGAGCACATGCTCAGTTTGTTGTGCATTGCTAGAGAGCATGGGAGGGTGCATGTGATTAGCACAGGGGTCCTGCAGCCTCATAGGACAATCAGGGAAGAATGAAAACTCCTTCTACAAGCTTTAACCTGGGCACTGCTGGGCCCTGATAGAAGTCACAAGACTGCTATACAGGCATACCCCACTTTTAAGTACACAATGGGGTTTATTTACTAAAGCTGGAAAGTGCAAAATCAGGCTCACTTCTGCATAGAAACCAGTGAGCTTCTAACCCCAGCTTGTTTAATTAAGCCTTGGTAATAAAACCTGTAAGCTCATTGGCTTCTATTCAGAAGTGAGCCTGATTTTGCACTTTCCAGCTTTAGTAAATAAACCCCATTGTGTAATTAAAAGTGGGGTATGCCTGTATACTGCTGATGTGAAAAGGTATTTAGCAGTTTATATTTAATTAAAGGGGTTGTAAAGGAGATTGTTTTTTTTGTTTTTTAAATAACAAACATGTTATACTTACCTCCACTGGGCAGCTCGTTTTGCACAGAGTGGTCCCTCCAACCTGATCTTCTGGGGTCCCTCGTTGGCTGTCTCGGCTCCCCCCCCCCCACAAGTACTGCTCACCTTAATGCAAGCTCCCTTGCATGGTGTGGAGTACTTGCGGGCGCGCTCCCATGATACAGCCGGCGGCTATAGCCGATCGCTGTATCACTCGGACCCGCCCCCCGGTGCGCCGCGTCATTGGATGTGATTGACAGCAACGCGAGCCAATGGCTGTGCTGCTTTCAATCCATCCACTCTAGCCAATCAACAGCCAGGGTGAGCGGCGCAGAGGACATCGGGGGCGAGCGCGGGACTTTCAAGGGGTCAGGTAAGTAAAACGGGGGGTCTGGGGGGGCCGTTATAGTCAGATGTTTTTTCACCTTAATGCATGGAATAAATTTTTTTTTTTTTTACCTTTACAACCCCTTTAACCACTTACCCACTGGGCACTTAAACCCCCTTCCTAACCAGACCAATTTTCAGCTTTCGGTGCTCTCACACTTTGAATGACAATTACTCAGTCATGCAACACTGTACCCAAATTAATTTTGTGTCCTTTTTTTCCACACAAATAGAGCTTTCTTTTGGTGGTATTTGATCACCGCTGGGTTTTTTATTTTTTGCGCTATAAATCAAAAAATACTGAAAATTCGGTAAAACAAAAAAAAATCTTTGTTTCTATTAAAATTTATTGCAGAGTATTGGCGAGTATTGGCAGAGTAGTGGCGAGTATTGGCGAGTATTGCAGTGTTGTACAGTGGTGGCAGAGTATTGCACAGTGCTGGCAGAGTATCTGTCAATGACCAGCGCTGTGGGCACTACACATCCAGCCCACAGCACTGGTCCCATCTCTCCCCCTCTCCGCTTCTCCCCTCTCACTGTACCGATCGGTACAGAGAGGGGAGGGAGGAAGTGTACATGTGATCGCTCCGTCATTTGACGGAGCGATCACGTGGTAAACGGCCGCTGCATTGTTGGGCAATTTAATGGCTGCAGATGGGCACTAAACAGGCTGCATTGTTGGGCAATTTAATGGCTGCAGATGGGCACTGAACAGGCTGCATTGTTGGGCAATTTAATGGCTGCAGATGGGCACTGAACAGGCTGCATTGTTGGGCAATTTAATGGCTGCAGATGGGCACTGAACAGGCTGCATTGTTGGGCAATTTAGTGGCTGCAGATGGGCACTGAACAGGGTGCATTGATGGGCAATTTAGAGGCTTCAGATGGGCACTACGCAGGGTGCACTGATGAGCTGTGGCCCTAATTTTACTTCAAAGTTCTTTATTTAAAATGTACGTTTTTTTCCTTAAACTTCCCTCCTAAAATTGTGGTGCGTGTTATACACCTGTGCGTGTTATACGTAGATAAATACGGTACTTTCACTAGCTTCATTAAAAATAAAACACATTTAATGATTTCTTGTTGAACTGATTTGTGTCTTTTCTATCTGCCTGGAGTTCAATTTTAACATTTGCTGTTTTTCTGTTCTTTTTCATAGTGGCTGAAATGACCAAAGAGCAAGCATCTCAGCTGGGAGGGGCTGTCATGTCTGGAGCTGGAAACATTGCGGCTGCCACTGGTCTAGTGAAGAAAGATGAATTCCCTACAGACATAAAGGTTTGACATTTTCTGTAATGCGAATATCAATGTCCAATGTGTGAGATTAAATTATGTTTATTTATTAATAGTCAGGCAGTGGTCTGTGATCAGCGCCATCCTGACAAGGGGACAGTTACCCTTTGGTTGGGTTTTTCCTACCATGAGGAAGGTTGAGATTTTTGTTGCTTATGGTGTTCTCTGGCATGGGACAGCAAGGTGTTGCATTGTTCTATGGCTGTTTTGTGCTGCTAAAGAAACTAACCCTTGGTACACGCGTGTTTGCGGGCCGCATTTGCGTGGGCACAGCAGCCCATTAATTTCAATGGGCTGCCATGCATTCATTTCCTGAAAAAAAAGTGCATGCACCTTTTCAAAAAGGGGCCACAGGGAAATCGCATATTTTTGACCATAAGATTTGCCTGCGGTACCTACACTGCAATTTTACATGCGTGGGGGTGCCATTCATAATGAATGGCAGGCCCGTACGTTTCCGCAGAGCCGTGCATTTTTACTGAGGGTAGTTGTGGGTGCAGGGATTTCTGCATTTCCCACACCCGCAGCCATGCGCAGAAGTGGGAACCTAAGGTAAGAACACAGAGCAGTGTACAGACTCCATGCTTGCTGGGATTGAGAGTGAGTGGTACTTGGCTCTAGAGGGCAGGGGTCATACCTCCAAACATTTGAACTTGACAAAGGTGAATTTAGCCAAGCAAAAAGCAGATATAGCTGTGTGAGTGTGGTTTACAGATATTCATGCAGCAGCTTTGATAAGAACCTAGGCACTGGAGTATACAGTATACACAACCAAGAAGGTATTGTTTATTAATTAATTTGCTTTTGTTCTTGTTTAGCTAGTTACAACTGTTAGTATAGTCTAGTATAGTGTGGCCACCTAACAGTACTTGCATATAATACAATGATAAACAGAACAAATGTACAACATAGTGTCTATTGAGCAGGGCTCAGGAGTGCATAAAGCATAGAGTGCAGGGGTCAGGAGTGTGTATCAGACCCGCCAATGTACAGAGTACAACCAAAAAATACCCCTTCCTCCCAGTACAAATCTTTCCTCAAACTTATACCCCCCGTGGCAGAACCTAACCCCCACAGCCCTAAACACTCTTTAGCACAGACCACCCTCCCAGTCTCTTCTCAGTCCATATTCCCTGAGTACAGACCACCCCCACAATACATGCCCCCCACCTAGCCTATCTTCAGTACAGACGCCTCCATAGTAAAGATCCTTTACCACCCCACCAGTGTGGACCCACCTTTCCAGTTTGGAGCAGCTTTCTCCCCACCACCAATACAGACCCCCCCCCCCCCCCCCCCCCAACCAGTACAGACCACCCTCCAGTATAGGACACCCTTTAGTGCAAAGTTCCTCCTCCAGAACAGAGCCCTTCCCTCCCCACCAGTGCTGAACACCCTGAAGTACATCCATGTCGGTGCAGACTCCTCCTCCTCACCAGTACAGAATCTCCCTGCAGTGAGAGATTTGCATTGGTATCAGCTGGTAAAGCTCATTCATATGCAAATGATATGGTTAGTCCTTTATGCGCTGGTCTATTCATATGCAAATTTAATATAGGAGCTGAGTCCACTGGAGAGTGGGAGTAGAGTTAAAATGTGGGACATCCTGGGACTGCTGGTAGATATGCAGGGATTAGTATCAGGACTTGTGGGTGGTAACTCTTCAGTGCTGTCTCCGGCACCACTGTCCACACAAACAGCCTGCCATCTGGAACAATGCAGTTAGGCTGAATGTCAGACAGCCTTGTCAACTAAAATGACAGCTTAAAGTAGAGTTTGTATATGCCATATAATTAATTTCGCCCTATTTAATAAGAGATTGCAGAGAACAATAATAGGGTATTACAAATTTGCCAGCTAGTAATCAGAACAATAGGAAATCATGTCTAATAAGTCGATATCAATGCTGCAATTTCATGTTGTTATTAGCCTTATTAAATAAAAGTTCTAGAAAATCAATCCCTGAAATATCTGTTCAGAATGTTGCTGGCTCCTTCTGTCTCTGCTTCCTGTTAGCTACACAAGAGACAGGAACAGATTTCTGTCCCTGCAACTTTGTATTCATAATGCTATCACTGGGGACAAATATTCAGAAAGGCTTATTGTACGCAATGGGGTTGATTTACTAAAATTGGAGAGTAAAAAAATTGGTGCAGCTGTGCATGGTAGCCAATCAGCTTCTAACTTTAGCTTATTCAATTAGCTTTGACAAAAAAAAAAACTAAGTGCTGATTGGTTTCTATGCAGAGAGCTGCACCAGATTTTGCACTCTGAGTTTTAATAAATCAACCCCTGTGTATCTATAGTTCCTACATAATGATAAAGAATGTTTAATACTTATGGGTCATATCTTAGTTATTTGCAAAAAACACAATGGGGGTTATTTACTAAAGGAAAATCCACTTTGCACTGCAAGTGCACTTGGAAGTAAAGTTGCTGTAGATCCGAGGGGGATATGCAAGGAAAATAAAAAACAGCATTTTAGCTTGCACATGATTGGATGATAAAATCAGCAGAGCTTCCACTCATTTCAGATCTACCCCTTAGATTTAGAGCGACTGCACTTCAAGTGCACTTTCAGTGCAACGTGGATTCGCCTTTCGTAAATAACCCCCAATGAGAAGTGCTTAGCCTGAACCATGAAAAGTAAAAATGTGTTTTTAGGTTTGGATGGAAATGGGAACGATTGAATTCCCAGTCAAGTTTTGTAGAGAGGATATCTCTACAGTGAGAGGTAAATCCTTTGTTATACAGTTATCACCCAAACAGGTGTCGCTCTTGAAAGATTATTACTCTATTTCTGTTCCAATGACCACTGTAAAATTTTGGAATGTCCATCTGTTTCTGACAAAATGAGAGGGTGAATTTCTCCAGCATAGACACAGACAGCATAAAATCCTGGCAGGGGTTCTAACTCTCCTCTATACCAGGGTTTTTCAACCGGGGTGCCCTGATACAGTCCAATGACTAAAGGTTTCCTGTGTTAACCTCTGTGTATATGGAGCAAGGAGAGCACATGCTGTCCCTTCTTAGGGCTCTCTCCCCCTCCCTGCTGCTATCTATTCTACTGCCAGTGTTCTGTCAAATTAGCCAACTCGTCAGAAACTCCAACCACATCCATTCCGGTTTCTTTAAACCATTAGTAATTGGGGATTTTGTTTGGACACAACACTGGCAGCCGAATACAGACCGGTACAGGAAGATTTAGCTGTTTTAACAGCACAGCAGCTACTGAGGACAAAGTTGTCACCACCACGGAGGCGGCCATTTTGTTGGCTAGTATCAGAGCGGAGATTGATCAATCTCCGCTCATAATATCGTGCACCGGACTCTATTCGATTGCAGGTGTTGTGTCCAAACAGCAATTCGTCAAAATCTCCAATTACTGATGGTTTAAAGAAACCTGAAGTTAAAGCAGAGTTCCACCCAAAAGTGGAACTTCCACTTTAAGCACTCCTCGCCCCCCCCCCCCCTGGCATGTAATTTTTTTTTGGGGGGGGGGGATTGTGTACCCTCTTTTTAGTGGGACTTCCTGTCCCACTTCCTCCTTTCTGTTCTCGGCTGCCTAGGCGACTCCTCCTCTCGCCCTAGGCAGCCCCTCCCCACCAGCGATCTTCTGGGACACAACACAGGTCCCAGAAATTTAGCTGGCCAGTAACAGAGCACGGCGCGGATCGTGCATGCGCAGTGCGTGCCCGGCCGTGATGCCATGAGCTGTCATGGCCGGGTGCCCACAGTTGCTATGACGGCGCCGAGGAGAGGAGGGGGAGAGGAGCGAGACTCCGGGTGGCTGCACCGCTGGACCGTGGGGCAGGTAAGTGTCGGTTTATTAAAAGGTAGGAGCTAGGCTTTTTGTAGATGCTGACTTTTAATAATCTAAAAAAACTGATAGAACTCCGCTTTAAGTAGTCTGAGTTTCTGACGAGTTGGCTATATTGACAGAACACTGGCAAAACTGAAAGATGTACAAGCCGCCCACTCGCATCCTACCAACTAATGGGGCTTGTTTGTGGTACTAGGGGGCATTTTTGGGGGGGGGGGGTTGTGCTACGAGGGGGGAAATTGAAGGGGGAATTTATGCTTGCTAAGGGGATGGGGGGGGGGGGGGGTTTACAACCTACTGGCCACTTAACTCTGCCTTAAAAACTACACGCGTGTTTTTCCGCACCATACACAAATGTGTTGCCTTTTGCAGTTGCACGTAGGTGCCGATAATTCTTAAAACACATCCACCAATTGCATGCATGTTTTCACCCACTAAAATACATGGTATCGTAGTACCATGCATTTTGGTGGGGCTCAATTAAAAAATCACATCAGCACATTTTTTGCATGTTTCACTAGCATAGAGCAGCCTAATTAAAAATGCAACACGCAGGAACACTCAAAAAACGCTTACACTCGGACACACATTCTTGTGTGAGTGAACCCTCAGACTGGTGTCCCCCCCGGATTGTGCGTGGTTCTAAAGGGTGCCTTGACTGATAAAAGGTTTAAAAACACTGCTACTATCCAAAACAAGAAAGAAACCTTTTTTATAAAGTCACTTTTAACATCACCCCCACATTTATTTAAATCAGTGTTCTCATGAATTTGTCAAATTCAAATGTGTGTCCATCTAAAACAGATGTTGCTCATGTATAGCTTCTGATATATGAAATATGTGATGAGTTCTTAAAGCAGAACTCTGGGCAAACAGCAATATACACAATCGAAATATGTATAGATTTACTTTTTTTCCTGCCAAAGGATTTGTATTGAATTGTATTCAGTTAATCTTCTTACACAGGAAACACACTTATTTCCTTGTTTAGCCTGGACATTGGACAATGAGATAACATCACTACCTCTATCCAATTAAAAGGCAGATGAAAGAATGCAGTAATGTAAAATAAGGAAAAAGCTGAATAATTTCTTTACTGGCATAGTGTATATCACAGAAATGGCTGGAAAAAAATACAAATCCTTTGTCAGCTAAAGTACAATAAACATATTTGTATATTAAAGCGGAGTTCCACCCAAAAGTGGAACTTCTGCTGATCTGCTTCCTCCCCCCCCCCCCCCCCCCCTCCGATGCCACATTTGGCATCTTTCAGGGAGGAGGGGGAATGGATGCCTGTTTATGACAGGTATCCTTCCCCACTTTCGGGAGATGGCGCCGTCCCTCGTAGGTTCGGCCCCCTCCTCGTTCCTCCGCCGCCGGGTCAATTAGAAAGCTCAGCGTGCTTCGCGCCTGAGCAGTAGGGAGTCGGCTGTGAAGCCGAATGCCTGCCGGTTTCCCTTACGACGAATGGTGGTGGCAGCACCCGACAGCCGATCCAAAAATCGGCTGGGGCACCGACATCGCGGGCTCCATGGACGGGTAAGTGTCTATATATTAAAAGTCAGCAGCTACCGTATTTGTAGCTGCTGACTATTCATTTTTTTCCCCCAGGCGGAACACCGCTTTAACTATGTATTTGTCTGGAGTTTTGCCTTAAATCCCCTGGACAAAGAAGTCTCAACGACACAGTCCCAATGGAGATGTCAGCAGCTAGTGTGTGATTCAATCTGTTGTCATCCAACAAGACTAAACATTAGGTCTATATTAGTTGTCACTATCCTCAGTCTAATGTTGTTACAGCAACATGTAGGTGGAGGAACTGTCAGAAGTATTAGCACCGAATATTTCTCCTATATGTTTAATTTTAGTTTGTGTTTTTCCTAATATGATGTAAGTAGCTTTGTTAGTGTTTCAAAACTGTTTAGTCAGCTTCCATATGTGAATGGTTTGCATTCAGCATACACATATTTCCTTCTTTTCTAGTTTTATAACAGGACAGCGATCTCCAAACTTACGGCCCGGGGGCCAGATGCGACCCTTTGCTCGCCTTTATCTGGCCCTTGGGGCATTATTCTATCCAATGACACTAAGGATGGGGCACGATTCCTGTCGCTAACAACAACATTGGGGAACTATTCCTCCCACTGACATCATCAAATGGGGAACTATTCCTTCCACTGACACCAACAGTGGGGCACAATTCCTTCCATTGACCCCAACAGTGGGGCACAATTCCTTCCATTGACCTCAACAGTGGGGCACAATTCCTTCCATTGACCCCAACAGTGGGGCACAATTCCTTCCATTGACAAAAACGATGGGGCACAATTCCTTCCATTGACAAAAACGATGGGGCACAATTCCTTCCATTGACACCAATGATGGGGCACAATTCCTTCCATTGACACCAACGATGGGGCACAATTCCTTCATTGACACCAACGATGGGGCACAATTCCTTCATTGACACCAACGATGGGGCACAATTCCTTCATTGACACCAACGATGGGGCACAATTCCTTCATTGACACCAACGATGGGGTACAATTCCTTCCATTGACACCAATGATGGAGCACTATTCCTCCAACTGACTCCAACAATGGGGAACTATTCCTTCCACTGACATCAAAGATGGGACACTATTCCTTCTATTGTCACCAAAGATGGGGCATTTTTTACTCCCATACTCCCACTGGATGTCAGGACAGTTTCTACTCCCCCTGGCCCTAGTCCAGCCCCCCTAAAGTCTAAAGGACCGTAAACTGGCCCTTTGTGTAGAAATGTTGGAGACCTCTGACATAGCCTTATAAGAGTAAATACTTATGTTTGGCAGTGCTACTGCCTGCCTAACGTGGCAGGGTGGGTCATTCAAACTGCGGCTGTGACGTGTAGCATCGTGGCCATGGCATGTCTGCTGCCTTTGCAAGTTATGGGGGGGGGGCAAAAATTCAGCTCAACAGCATGTTTTACCACAAGTTTAAACGGGCCCTAACATTTAAATACTGCATGAATTTTTGCCTTAAAATAACTCATGGTGTACTAATCTCAAAATTAGTCAATGCCTTCTTAACAAAATTAGTTGGATTTTGCTATTTTGCTATGTTCAGCACCTAATTTAATAGTTTTTGTTTTATCTCAATTTTTTTTCACATGCTGCAGCACTGCACCAGATTGAGAACAACAAAACATACTAAAAGTTGTAAAACTATGAAAACATTCTTATGCCGCGTACACACGAGCGGATTTTCCGTCGGAAAAATCTTGGGATGTTTTTTCCGACGGAATTCTGCTCAAGCTTGGCCTGCATACACACAGTCACACAAAAGTTCGCTGAACTTTCTACCGTCAAGAATGCAGTGACGTATGTAGCACTAACCCCCGAAGGAGCTGCTGGTTTTATTTGGGCTTACCGTTACCTCACCTGCTTTCATCTCTGTCTTGGGGATCCCGTGGAAAGTGGCCCAAAGAATGTGAATTTCCAATACTTTGTCCTTTTTTATGGTTAGTTATTTAAAATAAAAGCAAAGTCTTTCGATAAAAGGGTCAGAGGGTTAAGGGTGAGTTCAGGCTCCTGGTACTGCGGTTTTAAGATCTCTTTTTAGATCAAGAAGACAATAGTTTCACTCACTAGATTCAGCCACCACGGATAAGCCCCTCTCACTGGACCTAGCAGCTGGTGGGGTATTCGACACAGTCTCTGCCACAGACTTATGAATTTAAACTTAAGCGTCACTGAGAGATTTAAGAATATTTCCATCTCTTTTCAGCTGAACCGGCGATAATGCAGGTATAATGATCCGGGTTGCGTCCTTCAACTGAGTCTCCAGGCTCCTCCAGAGATACCAGCCTTGCGCACGGTCTTCTCTTAAAAGAGTCCTCCCCTGGATCCTTCAGTTTCTGGGCCTCTCCCTTCAGATGAGATGGCACCGGACCATCCCAGGATCAATAGGCTCTGAGATTCGCTCTGGCCTATCCTCTCAGTTGCGTCGCCTCGGGCCAGACAGCCCCGAGACACAGGATACATAGCTCCGCACCCCAGGCCAGGAGAGCCACAGGGTCTGGGACAAGAGGACCCAATGAAGAACCAAAAAGAAGCCAAAAAACCCCTAACCACCTGACCTCGGTACCTTTAAATACCATCTCCCAGAATGCACAGCAGGAAAACACTCCCACTGTGCTGGTTACGAGCAATAGGTGGCATTCAATACATCCAGCTAAACTGCATTTATACTCTTGCTGTTGGTGACAGCGACACCTGCGGCCAAGGAGAACCCAATGCAACCCAGCTGGACTGGTACAGAAACAAGTAATTTATAGAAATTAGCCTGAAGCCCAACTGTGGCCTTCGGCAACTTAATCTTGAAAAATAATAGCATCTGCTCATTAGAAGCCGGCGCTACACGTACAACACTACGACGACCCGAGAAAATTAAGTTCAATGCTTCCGAGTCTAATTGTTTCCGAACAGGCATAGACATTTTGCGCGTCGGAATTGGTACAGACGATCGGAATTTCCGATCAAAACTTTTTCTGACCGAAAAATTGAGAACCTGCTCTCAATCTTTGGCTGGCTGGAATTCCGCTAGCAAAAGTCCGATGGAGCATACACACGGTCGCATTTTCTGACCAAAAGCTCTCATCTGACTTTTGCTGGTGGAATTTCCGATTGTGTGTACGCGGCATTAGGGCTGTTGCACACAGGCTGCTGAGCCCTTTTAATGTATTTGCATACGCCCGTACACTGTATCCATTTTAGCCACTACTACAGAGCAACTATCCAGTGCAATTTCATTTAACATGTTACTAAACCCACAACAGTAAAATCAGTCTGTATATGCAGTAAAGCATGCTTGTTATACTCACTGTGGAGCCTAAGGGGTTAATCCTGTGCATTGTGCAAAAAGGCTGTTCTTCCACTGTCCCCAATCCATCTCCTGATAAGACAGAACCTTTGCAGTCACTCTGCACATGCTCACTTTGGTGTGTATTGCTAGAGAGTTTTTTTTTTTCTTGGGAGGGTTTAGTACAGGGCCAATCAGCACTGTCCAGACAGAAGGTCAGGGGTCCTGCAGCCTCATAGGACAGTCAGAGTAGAATGAAATCTCCTCCTACAAGCTTTAACCAGACACTGATAGAAGTCACAAGACTGCTATATACTGCTAATGATAAAAGGTATTTAGCAGTTTATATTTACTAAAATAATTGCATTTCCATGTTCTGTGGGAGACCAGATATAGTGAATGCAGGGTCTTGGGTTTAGTAACACTTTAACAGATGTCAATGCAAGCCACAATTAAATCACACAGAAATAGTGCAGGAACCTTTTTCAAAGTCGCTGTGACTTGAGTTGAACGGTTCCATAGCCACAAATGAAGTGCGACTTGCCATGCAACTTTGAAATGTCAGGTCGCATGACCAGTCGCACTGGTGTGAATCAAGGCTAAGTGTGCCCTCATTCACCAAATGATCTGAATCTGGTGCAATGTTACAAATGATTTACTTTCCTGAGCTAGCAACATTGCATTCTTACACTGATACATCATTTTCTTTTCATTAACTGGCCAGTGCAGAGTTTAAAGTGAATTGACCTAAATGAAGCTTTATCCTTATTTACCTTACATTTAATATTTTTTTTATTTACGGATTGGCTTTTAAATTATCGCATGCGATAATTTATACAAATAGGTAATGTGACACAAATTTCACCTGTGATAAGCGTTAATGAATTGACCTCACAGGGTGCAAAGATTTGCATGAGTATTACAGTAAGCAACAGGGGTTAAGATGAATATTCATATACATCTGATCTGTGCTTCATAGGTTGCTTGGCTGTTACCTGTTTATTCATTCGGCGTCTTCACCTATAACTATAGCAACATCTGTTGGCATCCTGTGTGAATGAGAGCAGGCATTTTCATTTAGCTAATGTACATTAGGGATGAGCCCGATGTTTGAGTCAAATGTAAGTTCGACTCGAACATCCGGTGTTGGCCTGTTCGCCGAACAGCGAACATTATGCAGTGTTCGCGGCAAATTAGAAGCCGCGGAGCACAGTTAAAGTCTATGGGACACTAACATGAAAAACCAAAAGTGCTAATTTTAAAGGCTTATATGCAAGTTATTGCCATAAAATGTGTTTGGGGACCCGGGTCCTGCTCCAGGGGACATGTATCAATTCAAAAAAAAGTTTTAAAAACTTACATTTTTTCAGGAGCAGTGATTTTAATAAATAAAAAAAAATTCAAAATGGTAAAAATGACAGTAGACAATTTATCCCAAAGTTCCTTATTTAAAAAAAACTGTCCCGCGATGTCCATTCACCTTCGATGGGAGGCTCCCGCCTCTTTGCGGTAAAAGCTGTTATATAGCTGATGGCGGGGCCACACGGTGACGTAAGCGGATGACCCCGCCTTCCTCTGACGTCACGTGGCGTCAGAGGGGGCAAGTCATTTGTTTACATCACCATGCTTTTTTTTACAATGATTTTTATCTATATTGCCTGAATCCGACTATTGATTACAGCCATGATCAGTTTGTAAATTACTTTTTTTCCTTTAGAAATGTCATTTTGCTGTGGTATTGTTATAAACACGGGGAAAATGCGCTACTTTACAGGCATACTATGGACACCCCCAGGCACGTTATTTAACCGCTTCAGCCCTGGGCGATTTTACCCCCTTCCTTACCAGAGCACTTTTTGCGATTCGGCACTGCGTCGCTTTAACTGGCAGTTGCGCGGTCGTGCGACGTTGCACCCAAACAAAATTGACGTCCTTTTTTTCCCACAAATAGAGCTTTTGGTGGTATTTGATCACCTCTGCGGTTTTTATTTTTTGCGCCATAAACAAAAGAAGAGCGACAACTTTGAAAAAAAAACACAATATTTTTTACTTTTTGCTATAATAAATATCTCATTTTAAAAAAAAAAATTTTTACTCAGTTTAGGCCGATACGTATTCTTCTACATATTTTTGGTAAAAAAAATCGCAATAAGCGTTTATTGATTGGTTTGCGCATAAGTCATAGCGTTTACAAAATAGGGGATAGATTTATTGCATTTTTTTTTTTTTTACTAGTAATGGCGGCGATCTGCGATTTTTTTCGTGACTGCAACTTTGCGGCGGACACTTCAGACACTTTTGACACATTTTTGGAACTATTCACATTTACACAGCGATCGTTGCTATAAAATTGCACTGATTACTGTGTAAATGTGACTGGCAGGGAAGGGGTTAACACTAGGGGGCGCTGCAGGGGCTAATATATGTTCCCTGCAAGTGATTCTAATGCCGTGTACACACGAAGGGACAATCCCGCGGGATTATCCTCTGGACTCAAGTCCAGCGGACAATCCCCTCGTGTGTGGGCGTCGGCGGACTTTTTGGCGCCAAAGTCCGGCGGACCAAAGTTTTAAGTTTGGTTTTAAAATTATCCGCTGGACTTGGCAGTCCGGCGGACAATCCCGCCGTTAGTAGGCTAGTCCGCCGGACTTTTTAAATGAACGGACTTGGCGCTCATCGGCAAGTCCGTTCATTTAGCACGTGACTTCAGGTTACGTAGCTAGCGCAGGCAGTAAATGCCGCCGCGCTAGCTCCGTCACCTGGCATGGATTTAAAGGGACTCCCCACGCCGAAAAAAACGGCGTGGGGGTTCCCCCAAATCCATCTCAGACCCTTATCCGAGCACGCAGCCCGGCCGGCCAGGAAAGGGGTGGGGACGAACGAGCGCCCCCCCCTCCTGAGCCGTACCAGAGGCCCCCCCACCGCAAAGCACCTTGTCCCCATGTTGATGAGGACAAGGGCCTCTTCCCGACAACCCTGGCCGTTGGTTGTCGGGGTCTGCGGGCAGGGGCTTATCGGAATCTGGGAGCCCCCTTTTATAAGGGGGCCCTCAGATCCCGGCCCCCCACCCTATGTGAATGAGTATGGGGTACGATGTACCCCTACCATTCACCTAAGGTGTAAAATGTAAAGTAAAAAAAGACCCACACTTTTGAAAAAATATTTTATTGCACTGCTCGGGGGGTCTTCTTCCGTCTTGGGGGTCTTCTCGCCGGACTCCTCCGCCATTTACCAAGCTCTTTTACCAAGCGGAGAAGTCCGGCTACCTTCTTCGTCGTCGCCGCCGTCGTTGATGAGGCCCTTGTCCTCATCAACATGGGGACAAGGTGCTTTGGGGTGGGGGGGGCGCTCGTTCGTCCCCACCCCTTTCCTGGCCGGCCAGGCTGCGTGCTCGGATAAGGGTCTGAGATGGATTTGGGGGGAACCCCACGCCGTTTTTCGGCGTGGGGAGTCCCTTTAAATCCATGCCAGGTGACGGAGCTAGCGCGCCGGCATTTACTGCCTACGCTAGCTACGTAACCTGAAGTTACGTTCTAAATGAACGGACTGCTCCGTGTGTGGGCAAGTCCGTTCATTTTCAAAAGTCCCGCGGACTTTGGCCAGCGGATTGTCCGCCGGAGAAGTCCGCGCGTGTGTGGGCAAGTCACACGCTCGGAAAAGTCCGGCGAAGCCCCGCTGGAAAGTCCGGCGGATTGTCCGCTGGACTAGGTCCGGCGGACACAGTCCGCACGTGTGTACGCGGCATAACTGTGGGGGGAGGGGACTCACAAGAGGTGGAGACCGATCGATGTTCCTCTGTACTTGGAACACATCATCGGTCTCCTCTCCAGTGACAGGACGTGGAGCTGTGTGTTTACACACATAGCTCCACAGTCCCGCTGTTTTCCCGGGCAATCGCAGGTGCCCGGCGGACATTGCGACCGCCGGGCACGTGCACTGGGCGCGCGCCCCCTAGATGGCCGGGAATAGGAGGATGTCATATGACGTCCACCCAGGATGTGAGATCCACCTTGTGGACGTCATATGACGGTGGCCGGTAATGAAGTGGTTAAAGGAATATTTAATTTTTAATGTTTCACTTTAAGCATTATTAAAATCACTTCTCCTGAAAAAATGGGTGTTTTTAAAACTTTTTCTTGCATTGATACATGTCCCCTGGGGCAGGACCCAGGTCCCAATGCCGTTTTTTTTCAATGATTTTTATCTATATTGCCGGGATCTGACAATTCATTACAGCTGCGAGCAGTTTTAAATGAGATTTTGTCCTTTAGAAATTTAATTTTGCTGTGGTATTGTCCTAAACACGGGAAAGATGCGCTACTTTA